>JBBPPG010000672.1:0-17902 GCA_038091855.1 Leccinellum luteum
CTTTGGTACACTTCTCACTACACTTTTTTATACACTTTTTCACTACACTTTTTTTGTACACTTTGGTACATGTTTTACTACACTTTTGTTTGGTACACTTGTGTACACTTTTTTGTATACTTTTTTTGTACACTTTTTCACTACACTTTTTGGGTACACTTTGATACACTTTTCACTACACTTTTTTGGGTACACTTTTTGTACACTTCTCACTACACTTTTTTGGTTCACTTTGGTACATGTTTTACTACACTTTTTTGATACACTTTTGTACACTTTTTTGTACACTTTTTCACTACACTTTTTTGATACACATTTTTGGTACACTTGGTACACTTTTTCACTACACTTCTTTAGTACACTAAGGTACAGTTTCTACTACACTTTTCACTACACTTTTGTACTACACTTTTGTATACTTTTTTTCACTACACTTTTTCAGTACACTTTCATATACTTTTTGGTACACTTTATCTAGTTAGTATGCTTGGTTATGCTTTGTTACTAGTATCTAGATAGTATGCTTCAGTGTAGTACAGAGTGTACAATCCTGTACAGCCCTGCAGCTCTATACCATCCTATAGATATCTGTAGAATCCTAGCAACTGTATCATATATTCCAGTTTACTGATGCACAGTGGACTCCAGTGTACTCACTAAGTCCCCTATCAGCAATTAGCTTGCACCCCTAAGCTTTCTGCACTTATCAGGATAGTCTTGTCTAACTATGTGATGTGCACTGTGCATGCGGGAGTCACAATCAAGTGTCAGCTTCAATGGTGAAGAATCAACTAGCACTTACCAACAGACAACCAGAGATCCAGCACATCATGATACCCTTTCCAACAACATCCAACCAAAACCAGGTTTATATTGGGAAGAGGCATAAACTGGAAGAATGTGAGGGTAGGTGGCAACACCTTGCAGAAACTTGTACCTAGCAGTTGGGATTACTCTCCAGATCCAGGGGAGTGAGCTGCAAGAAAGCTAGAATTGAAATAGGGGTAGGGTGTGGTGGGTGGATGCTGAAATGTGCAAAGATGCGTGCTGCAAGGCAGATAAGCAATGTGGTAAAGGCAAAAGAAGATGCATGTACCCCATGTCCATTCCAACCAATGCAAACTTGGTTATACTTGATATCTTGGATTCCACAAACCACTCAAGTATATGAATAAATAAAATGGAAGAAGACTTTGAAAAAACGGATAAATTCTGCAGACACTACAGATACTAATACCAGGAAGATTACTAGTAGGAACTTTGTAGATCATTAGATGAAAAATGATGGATGATGTCTTTTCAACTGCATACAGAATCAAAGAAAAGACTCAGAGCAGTTGCGATATCTACCCTCTACAGCATTGATTTCCTGGAAGCCCTAAGCTGTCCGACCGTATTGTCATCAGAGTGAAGAGGTATCCCAGCTACCTGTGATAAGCCTGCATTTGCCACAAGTGACGATGTCCCCCTTGAGATAGCAAGTTTCTGGGCATTTTTTTCAACATTGCCATGGGCTATTAGCTTGCTTGAGATTGCATCCACAATACTGGCTGCCTCTGAGCCTCCACCCGCAGCACAAAGAGGTACTTTGTCTAAGTTCTTGCAAGAGCTTCCCCATGTTTTCTGCAGTCAGGCCAATGGCTTCCAGCTTGCTCATGACTGCATCAGTGACCATGCCAGAGATCTGAGTAGCAAACTCCCTTGAATCCAGCAACTTCTCATGGGTGGCTGTAATTCCTCTGGGATGTGCAGGCTTAGGGGCCTTTTGAAGTGCCATGTCTTGCAATCTGGACAATAGCCTTAACCAGCTAAATACTCTCTGTTTATCCTTTCAGGGGGGAGAGGGGAAAGGGTTCAGTGCTCCAACCAGGAAAACAGGTGCTTGATAAGCTTATACTTGCCCATGCCTTTCTCACTCCGGATAAACCTCTCTTTCACATCACACCCACAAATAGGGCCTTCTGGGCAAGGAAACCCAATGGGTGGTTGCCTTTCAGCTATTCCTACTGCATCTGCTTGGTCAGAGGAAAGCCCCTGCCAAATGCACAGGGGTGCCTAGAGATGATTCCTCTGCAAATTGATTTCATGAGAGACAAAGAGGCTTAGTGCCAGCCAATGAATTCCAAGAAACATAGGCTATACTCAGCGAACCTGTTTGAACATTGAATGGCTGGAAATGGACCCATCCATCTCTGCAGCCATAGCATTACCTTCATAGGCAGAGACCATCAAAAGGGATACTAATCAGACAGAATTCATCCCTACTTTCAGGAGATATGCACTTACAGTCCGAGTCCTTTGGTAGGTCGAGAGGGACCTGCGACACGCCCTCAGATGGAGTGCTAGATATAGTGGTCAATAAGGCCTTGCTGTGACCAGAATCCGCCCTAGAAGCTTCTGCTATGTTACTCTCTACAAGACAAGTGAGTGGCAAGATACTGGCAAAAGAGCATGCACCTTACTCCCATATGATGTAAAAGAAAACTACTTCCTGTCACTGGCATTGCATTGGGATGAATCCATTGCCAATGATGATGGCATTGACAACTTGACTATAGCTCCATGCACTACCCTCACATGCTTTGTGAATTCCCTCCTGCTTGTATAGGAGCATCTGCACTACTTGACAGGGCAATACAACCTGTCATCTTGCTTCTTGACAGTGTAATCCTTACCACCCACAGTGACCAGTGGAATTTTTGAATACCGACTCCAGACATGGCAAGCAATGGGTGAGGTGAGACACTTGGTCAAGTGCTTGCTGAAGCTCTATCTGCCTTGTATGGTGAGGCCCATTCAGACTAACAGTGCCTGACTGCCAAGAAACTGCCTCTGTCATGATGCAAAGAAGCTGCAAAGAACAGCAGAAAATACACAATAATGACATATGTACCTTTGCCTTAGCTCTTCAGTTGTCCTCACTTACCCAAGTCAGGGCTACTGTCGACCAGTCTAGAATGCCATCATGGGAGCTATCAAAGCTCTACGTCCTGTCTCAGAAACTCACTGCTCAATGAGCTGCTAAATGCACTCAAAGTCCTCCTCAACTCATATCACTGTGCTGATCAAGTCTTGGGCATACACCTCGATCTCTGATTTCAAGATTAATATAGTCTAGGCAGACATGAAGTTAGAAACTGCATAACGAAAGAAAAATGAGAGTAAACTGAGTAGTTGGATTGTAATTGAGTGCATCATGGTGCATATGTCCATGTGTGACAGTACGAAGGTGAAGGGCATCATATTTTGAAAAAGCATAGTGAGGACATGAGGGCTCTAATGTGAATGCATCCATAGCAATGATTATGCACACTTCTTGTGTGAATGCATGATGTTGCAGAAAAATGCTGTGTTGGGTATGGGGATGATGCTGGGAATGATACCATGGTGGGAGGAGTTGGAGTGTGGAGAACCACAACTTGAAATGCCTGATTCCTGGTAAGTACTCAGTCAGAGGAACCAATTGGAACTGACAATGAACTGAATGAACTAATGATCCGATGTGTCAATCTGGTAATGCTGTGGTCTCACTCAAACTATATGGTGTGCATCTGCTACCAAGGTTGACATGTTCTACACCAGTAGTGGTGCCCATGCCAGTTCCTAACTCTAACTTCACATAATTCAGTGCAGAGATAGAAGCCTTTAAGAAATAGCTTCATTCTCTTTGGCTATCTAACTTTGTATGCATATATGCCGCTAATCATATAGGATAAAAGAAAGAAAGAGAAGCTGAGACTTTATAACTTGTCACTCCAGGAGTGGATATAAAGGAAGGTGGTTAAAGCACCAATCTCTTTTGCCAGATAGAGATTACTTATGCAATCTAAATCTGACCAGCATGTGATGAACTTTGTTCCAATGGAGGTTTTGATGAGGGAAATAATTTCTTGGTGGTTCTTATCGCTCAATGGGCATGGACATCTTTTTTTTATCAGCTCAAGCAATTTTTTGAGGGCCTTGTTGCATTCAAGCTGGGAGAGTGATTGTACAAGGATTTCCCCTGCTACATAAAAGGTTAGTCTGTTGCAAAAATAAAGCACTGGGGAAATAGTACAGATAATGATCATGCTGGTGGTCCTATCACCACATTCCTTGTCTTGGGTGTGACTGAGCTTGATCATATTTTTGGTTATGGTGTGAGTGACATCTATTATGGATATATTCTATCATTGGTGAGACTTGAGCAAGATGAGAAGATGCAGGTCAGACAATAGGATGGATGCACAGGATGCCACTGGGCCATGACATTAAGAATCAGCTTGAGCATGGCCTTTTGGCCCAGGCATGTGCAGATGACAGATGTGAGAAAAAAATGAACCTTTGCCATGGTAATGTTGGACATTAGCACTCTTCTGTAGCTCTGCCCCAACTGCCGCTTGGATGCTAGCACCTGGGGATTCATATTAATATTCCTCTTTGTGATTGGATCATTGAGAGGTAGCATAGCCTGAGGGGCCATGGGTACCAGATGTGAGAGACTAGTAAGAACATGCATCAGTGGGTTGCAAGAAAATCGCACTGACTTGGAGCTCTTATATGAGCACATATATGCCAAAGCCATAGTATGCAGGCAGGAACTTCCTGCATCTTCTCTTTGCAATTAGACTATCAAGAGGCAGTGCAGGCACCAGGTATACAAATAAGAACATGCATCAGTGGGTGCAAGCACTGAATTGCATAACTGGTATAGCCACTCAAATTCTGAATCAGGGAAACAAAAACATGCCAGTGTGAGAAAATGACAACAAAAGGAGAAAAGGAGACTATCTATGCATAGTTCAAGTTGTCACTCAGCCTGATCCTATGGCTGTCAGCTAGCCTTAGAATGGAATATACAAAGGCCAACCATTCAAGTTGCCTAGCAATTCTACTGTTGCCATATCAGACCTACTCCAAGGATCAGATCAGTGGTGTACTTTCACGATGATTGGCTTCTTTTCCCTAGGCTGCCTGGGCTCCTTATCTTTCCTTAGACTATCCCAGATACCCCACCCCACCATGTAGTATTCCTCAGACACACAGAAGCAGTCACCTTGTGCTATACCATCTTCATATGGCCCAGACAATATTTTCCTCAGCAGATACCCATTTCCATTTCCAGACACCTTTGGATATCCTACTTTGCCATGCCACACCTGGGCCCTGCCACACAGCATCCCTCAGATCTGTGTTGTGCCATCTTGACTTGGTTTGGGTAAGTGTTTCCTCACGATCTGTGAGTATTCTACCTTCCAAACTCTCCCATTTCCGCCTATAGATGCCTTACTCCCTGGTCCAAGTAACCAGTGTTCCCTCATAATCTACAGGTCTACTCTAGGAGACATTATCTCTCCTATGTGCCCAAGCCCATCTGCACTGGCCTCTGCTGAATAGCCCAACCTCATCCAACCAGCATAGATTTGATGGCCAGGCACTAGGTATATATGAAGCTACAGGGGGTAGGGAGCTGGCAATCTCTCCCTTACAACAGCAATGATTGTAATTGCGGCACAGTTCCTTCAAGAATGGGGATATCATTATCAGTAGAGGCATTGCCTAAGTAGGCAAGAGTATGGGTAACCTGCGGGTATTTCTAGCACTACTCATATCCTATCTATGACTTACCTATACCTGTCCCAAGGGGTACAGGTTTACATATAGGTACATGGTCAGAGATCCATAGGCAACCCGTGGGTTGTTGACCAGACCACCTCACCTTGTGAGTTGTTTTTGTTTTTGTTTTTTTTTGTTTTTTTTTAATTATCAAACTGACTTAGTGTGTGTGCATAAATGATGACACGACAATAGGGCATGACATCTTCTTTCTCTCCTCCTCTCCCTCCACATCAGCAAACTGACCTTTGGCTAGACAGCTCTGTTCAGACTCTCCTAGATTAGTCTAGCAAGGTACAGTACCCACGACAGAAAATGGACAAAAGATTCTTTTTATAAACTTGTTCTCAAAATTTACATAACCATTCCTTGTATCAAATAACACCATCTAATATAGTTTTTATGGCCATAGATATTATTTTGCATCTATAGCAAGCAGAGACTTTTAACAGTAAAAAGATGCTTTCACTGATGCACTCTGATGATGACAACATAATGATGCTGCACACACACACATGTCCTCTCCCTGATGCACACACATACACCCTTGCCCTCTCTTCCTTTCTCTCCTCTCTGATGACATGACATGACAATGACATCCCAGCAACAACAATGGCACACCAACAATGACAATGACATGCTGCCAATGACAATAACACACTGACAATAACAACAACACACTGACAATAACAATGACATGCACATGCACGCCCTCTTCCTCTTCCTCCTCTCCGATGATGCAACAACCATCTCTGACAATGATGACATGACTTGGATGATGCCATGCACACACGTGTGCTCTTGCCCTTGCCCTTGCCCTCTCTTCCTATCCCTCCTCTTCTATGATGTGACAATGATGTGCACATGCATATGCCCATCCCTCTTCTCCTCTCCCTCTCCTCAGATCAGTAAAACCTGGATTTGCTGCATCAGCAAATCACTATTATCTGGTTCATAACCATAGCTCCATAGTATCATAGCAATGTGGCAGTGTCAATGACCAAAATTTATAATAGCCCATAGCAATCCATAGTTTTGCATAGCAACTCATAGCTCCATAGCTCCATAGCACTCAATTACACAATTGACATAGCAATCCATAGTTCACAAAAGCAACTCATAGTTTCATAGCTCCATAGTGAATTTCCAATCCAGTCTAACTAATACTCTTCTAGTATTTTAACCTAGACTAAGCAATGCTTTGCCAATATTTCTAACCTGGACTAACCAATGCTTTGCCAATATTTCCAATCTAGACTAACTAATGTTTTATTTCCTAACCTGAACTGATCAGTGATTTGCCTTATAACATGAACTAACTAGTGCTTTGCCAATATTCCTAACCCAAACTAACTATTATTTTGTCACCTGGTCCAAACTTATCATTTTTAAATGGTGATAACTCCAGAAGATTATGGAGACCAATCATAGGTAATTTTCCTCTCTAAACACTATGTTGTAATTATTTAATTTAGTTGATTTATTAATCTAGAACCAACTCTATATTATAGATATTGCCTATATCTTGGCCATAATATATTTGATCCATGTGATTAGTAGCTCAAATAGAAGATGGATATCTAGAGCCATAGAGCCATAGCAACCCATAACAAATAGATTGCTGGCTAGCACTCCAGAGCACTGTCCAGCCTGGACCTTGCTGGGGGGCTATGGAACTATGTGGCCCTATGGAGTACTGTCCAGTGCTCTAGAGACAATAGTGATTTGCTGATGTGGCCAGTGCTATCCAGTACTATGGCACTATGAGCATAGAGACATGCACTATGGGCATAAATACATTCAATTTCCTGGTTTTGCTGATGCCACCTCTGATGATGATGACAATGATGCAATGACTCATGTGACGCTAACTGGCAACATGGACAATGATGCGACAATGATCACACTAAACAAAATGAGATAGCATGAGCACATTCCTTTACATGATAATCGACTTATTGCAATGGGAAATGAAACAGGAGGCAGAGGTCTATATACAATAAACACTCCACACTGTTCCTTTTCTGCTGTTGGCAATGCAGTCATCGAATCAAGTATTTGGATCTGAGTGTTGAGATTGACGTAAATCATGTTCATATCCTCTAATCCATAGAGGGAGGGAGGGAGGGAGGCAAACAGAAGTAAGTACCTTAAATACTGAGCATCCACAACCCCAAAGAGAAAGAGGATAGATAATAATGAGACTTGATGTACACAGTAGCCAATATAGCATAGACTGCAGCACTGTGCACTTTGACTGCCACAACTGGATTCAGAGCAAAAACCACTGCTTTGAATGGCTTTCTCATATAGACATACATAGAAGTGGCCCAGTTTGATCTACAAGCAGACTCCAGCAGAGATGTTCTCCTCTGAAGGTTTAAACTATGCATTACCCTGGATCTACCCAGCGAATGTGAGTCACACCATGGAATGACATATATTGTGGACATAAATGGGAATATTTACTCTCTTGAAAAGTATGGGCACTCTGAAGCACAAAGATAGAGAAACAAGATGAGATGGGGGAAATAAAAGTATTAATCCAATTTCAGAAAAGGGTTGTGGCTAGACTTGGAATGAGAGGTATCCTGAATGTGACACTGGCACTGCTTCCCTTCTGATGTTAATTGTGATAGCTCAGAATGATTTCCAATAGGCTAACAGGTACCTCTATCAATACGAGAAGCAAAAGAAGAATGCAAATCAAAATGATACAATTCTGATATTGAGGACCATGAACCTAGTGAATAAAAAACACAATCAGATCCACATGCACCAGGAAATACCTCTACTACTGCTCTTGGTGTATATTGCTGGTAATACTCATAAGAGAATCTGTGGATTGGTATTGGAGAGTTGAGGATGGAGCATTGTCTACACCAAGTCAGAGCCCACCAATTTGAGTGCCTGATCAACAATCTTTTGTGATCATACCTTACTAGTTGGGTGTATATGCATCCATGCAGAAACAGCTCAGAATAGCCTGGAGTTATCCTGATATTTTGACAAAATGATAAAGTGATCAATTTGAGTGTTATTGTACCTTCTGCATGGTAGCAAAATATCATGAAGCTCACACAGCCAGTCTGGATAGACATGTCTTGGAAACTTTCCTAATAAAGGGGATGTTCATATGAGGCTCATACATTTGTGTACTAATTTATAGATTCCTGCTGGGATGGAATTGTCCCTCTATCAGACTAGTCTGAGAAGTTTGGTTATCTAGAGGTCTTGCTAATTGGTGATTAACAATCTATGAAGTCGAGCCCTTAAGGCTACTAGCAAGCTGTCATCAAGATAAAAAATCAACACTATAAGGAAAGGAGAAAAAAAGTGAAGTCTGACAGTGAGATTGGTGTTGGACTAGCTTGAGTCTGAAAACAGAGAACCCCACATAAGTAATACGGATACTGACCAAGCATACCACAATATATTTGAACAGTAACAATCTCCTCCATAGCCAGATGTGTGATCCACAATGACTTCTCTGAGCATTCCAGTACCTATTTGATGTTCTGATGTGGGTACTGCTAGTGATCATCAATCACGATCAATAAAGTAAACATGCAAACCCAAACTTACCACCTTGGCATCTCCCCATCCTCCTTCTCCTTACCAGCTTCTTTCCTTTCCTCCTCTCCTCTCACCCTTTCCTTCTCCCTTGACTGTAGCCTTGGTGATGTGCATAATCAAGCACCATGTGGAAAAGACATGTTGTATTATAAGCGAGATATACTGTGGAATGGCAAGCAACATGAGAGTGGCAGATTGATATGAGTTGATTGGGGTGATGAGCAGCATAGTGAGATTTGCTGCCTTTTGTGGGGCTTGTAGATCTAAGCTGCATCAGATTGGCACCATGGAATTAGACAAATAGATACAGAAATGAAGGGGAAAAAATAACACTCTTTTGGAATACTCTTTGATTTTACTGTGTGCAGATGCCAAGTTCTGATCTAAGGGTAGAAAGAGATGGGAATGTGCGAACACATATAATATATATATCAGATAGACAGCAGGTGGAAATAGAAGTGTTCTCTAGAGAGTGGACATGGCAAAGCTGGAGATCGAGGGTCTAGATTGCCTGAACTTGTTTTCATCCTTTTTGGTAAGCTTGATATTAATGCTGGCAGTGAGCAGATGAGCCTATGTGCATGTGTTCAAGTTCCTCTAGGAGCTAGCTATAACCACTGTGCCACTTCTCGATGGAGCTTCTAGAGTTGAGTATTCTGAGTAGAGAGGAGGTTTCATTTGGAGAGAGCCTGATCAAGTGTTGTGAGATGAGGATTTGATGCATTTGCATGCTAAGAGGCGACTGCAAGAAGTCTGTCGAGAGGGGTGAGAGAAGCTCACCAACCATGTATGCCTGACTAAAGACCGACACACGTATGAGCAGAAGTGTCTTCCTATAATCAAGACTGTGTGTGTGCATCATAGCAGTAGTTTGAGAGATGTTCGATGGAAAGTGTCAAAGATGGTCATATCTTATGACATTTGTAATCAGAGGAAGTCGACAAAGTTGGATACATGTACAGAAAAGATTTTATTATTGTCCTACTACTAGTGGGTTAGCAGAAATGGCTCCAAGAGCAATTTTGGTGCCACCATCATTGTCACAGATCATCAAGTCATCATTGTCTTCATTCCTGCCATCCTGTGAATTATCAACACTGTCATAATATTTGGCTCTATTGTCATTGTCTTGAGTCAACTCAGTCTAGTCATGGGCTAAGTTGCTACTTTGCTGATGCTGTCTCACAGTGGTCACACCTTGGTCATGTGTCATGAACAAATCCAAATAATTAACAATGTAGGTACAGAATGCAGATATAAGTTGTAACACAAGGTGGAAATAAAATAGTCTACCAATGTATCAATGTGACACAAACACCTACTAGTTCCAATTTGTTTTAATTCTGGAATGTAATGTGTAATGAGGCTGATCGGAATCCAGAGGCTCCAAGGATGTGACAGATGAGTTCTCTGAACTTGATAGGCAGTATGATCTGTTGTCTGGGTGAAGGGATTTGGTATCCTGAAAGTTGTCACAGAATTACATGTCATAGTGGGATATCAGTCTGTTTAGCTACCATCACAATGGATGATTGAATTGCCTGCTAATTGAACCTAACCTTAAGTTCAGCTTCCTGAATCTTGCATAAAGTGGTCCTGGACTTGGTGGTCTTGGCAACGAGTTCATCTATTCTACTCTTCACACCAGACAGCCCGCTGTTGATTACCTGTTCTACACCTTCCATCTTGATCATAGGAAATAAAAACTAGAAATGAAGTAAGTCAACAGTGATGCAAATCAAGTGATCACTTACACCAGTAACACCATCTTCTTCCAAGTTCAAGATGCCACCTTATTTGACCCAAACACAGTACTGAACCTCACAGATCTCACACCATGTATGTCTAGCAATGGTGATGGGAGGAAGCTCAAGTTCATCATCAGAGTTGGAATCAGAATCAAAGCTACCAGAAATGATAGAATGACAATTGAGATCATCAGTGTTGGAGAGACTATTGACAGAGGGAGGGAGGGCAGAGAAAAGGTGGGAAGGGAGGACAGATGTGTGCTTTGCGAAGTAATTCCAAGTTGGTAAGCCTTCAAGAGGGGATTTATAGTTATGAACTTCTATAACAAAGATTGCTAGGACAAACATAATCTCAGGCCATTCTTCAACCTCATTTTGAATCTTCATCATCAGCTTGTTATGATCTTGGCTAAAGGCACATTTCATAACTCCAAATATACTCCTTCACAAGCTATGTTCAGTAGATGTGGTGATGAGTACAAGATCAGGAGTGGCCAGAAAGTCAGTGACTGTTGAACAGATTGACAAATCAGGTTCTAAGCAGATGCAAAGATGTCAGCTGTTGATCAGAAGGGAATCAATGGCTGGCTAATAGTCCTGCTAAAATCAATGATGGCAAACTCATGGGCTGGGATAGGCATGTTGACAAAAAGTAATCCACTGCTGGGATAGTGAGACAACCTATTAGATATTGATTAGTAATTGATCCAGTAAGGAAGCAGAGATTTGCTCACCTAGATTTCCTCTATGGAAGAGACCACTTTTCTATCAAATTTGCGAACACCTCAAAGTCCTGGTAAGAGAACTCTTTACAGCGATTTTCATAGCGATGTGGAAAACGTGTCTCAAAAATTGTTTGCTTAGAATTGGCAATGTCAAGACCCCAAAACCATTGTCACAGTGTAACCATTTGACTTTTCTTGCATTGTGGCCTACTCCACCGCACCTGGACCAGACAACACTACTGCCAACCTTTACCGTGACCAACTTGAATAGCAACATGGACAAAGCCCATATCTTCAATGTTTCCCTAACTATCTATTCCCTGCTCAAGAAGAAGGCCAGTAAGGGTGTTTCAAGTCATGTCAAAACTTCCGCATCTACTGTTGTGAAGGAGGAGAAGTCGTCAAGGTCAAAGAACTTGCGTTTTCCATCGACAATAATAACTATCTTAGCTTTCTCACAAGTCTACTTGAGAAGCATGGGCAAGAGCTGTACAAAGTTTCTGCAGACCGTCGTTTTCCATTCAAATATTTGCCACCGGGAGTAAAAGTGTAAGCTCTTTTCCCCTTGTTCCTCTCCATGGCTGGGCCGTGTCTCTAACTGCTTTTATTTTTAGCCTATGTGATGCAATGAATGTTGACCATGAGGCCGACTACAAGGAAATGGTGACGAAGATTCAGGAAAGCACCGTTACTCTCACGAAGATCTTTGTCGACATGAAAGACGTCGAGAAACTTGCTACTGCTTTGGCATCATCAGGTGGTCCAGATGAAGAAGAAGAAGAGAATGATGATGGTGAAGCTACGATATGTGCTATATCTCTGTTTGTGTTGGCACTATCCAGTTACCCATAAAACTTCATCAAACTTCACTCTGAACCAATAGAACAAACCTTTGGACTTGGATATGTGTCTTATACGCTGGCATCTCAAGCTTCAGTCTCATTACAAAAATGATTTTGATGCAGGATATACCTATGTTGGTCCAATGGGGACAATTGTGCTCACACCGGCATTGATCATGGACTGGTGTCGTGCATTGGTATATTTCTACCTCTATTATTATAGAAATACCCTAATGATTTGATACAGGAGGAAGGTCAGGCTATGCTGAGCAACTCGCCAAACATTGAGTCGTTCACCTTGGCAGCAAAAGGAACCTATCTACATCCGTCTCGAAAACCTCTCCCGGGGCCAGCAAATCAGCCGGTGACACCAAGTGTCGACTTCAATTCATTGGCGTCACTACTTGTCATTCAAGCACTCGGAGCAAACTTCAATTCTGGTCTCGTCCAATCTGCTGCCAGGCCTACACAGGCTACACCCACTGTGACGACCATAACCAATACTCCAGTTCCTGTAACACCATCCCGCCGACCTGAGCAGCACCGCGACATCACGGTGACTTCTCCGCCTATTCCGTCACCGTCACACCTCCGACGCTTCCTTATCTATGCCGAAACTCATCTCGGAGTAGCGCATGCACCTACATACCAGCACGTGCTCCAACTTCAAGGTATTGGGCCAGACATCTTGCATGACATGGAGAACAAAGTATTGGTGGACATGGGGCTCAATATGGGTGACATTGTTCGGCTCAAGAAAGGCAGCATCGCATGGTGGAACGGACCCGAAGCAAAGCGTAAGCGAAGTGATTCCGGAGACGCTGATTACCCTAGGCCCAATCACAATCCAACCTCGGAAGATCGTCCGCCACCAAGGAAAATGATCGCATACGAGAAGCGCTTTCACGAGGGTGGTGGCTGCCGTTTCACTGGACCACCTATGGAGCCTGGCGATGAAGCGGAAGGCATTGACTATGATCTATACTACAACTGTGAGACGCACAGACAGTGGCTTCCTGTTCCAAAGGGTTTTGTAGTTGTTGAGGATGCCAAAGACTTCGAGTCGCAGAACGATGTATTTTTTTGATACTGCATAGTACATCACATTTATTTCACCATACTATTTCCTATGCAATATATCCAGATGCTCTGAAATAACCCTCTGCTTTCTCCAGCGTAATACTTTGACATGTGCGAACAATTGCCATCATGGAAAGATCTGTGTGATAGCGTCGCAAATAAGATTTGATCGCAGAGAAGGCTTGCTCGATTGGATTGTAGTTGGGCAAATACGGCGGCAAGTAAATTAGTTTACAAACTAAAATGAGTCAGAACGACACGACATATAGTACTGTACTATGTTTTACTACTCACGGTGCATGTCTTCAATGAGTGCTCGGACTTCTTCGCCGTGGTGGATACGACAATTATCCATGATGAGTACACTACGTGGACCGGGATATGGGGTGGTATAAGGCATCTGTGAAACACATCAGTCATGGTCACTTTCAGACGTACTAGAAATAAAGGGACTCAGACATACTACATGTTCCTGTAAAAACCGGACAAAACGTGCATTATCGACGGGACCTTCTATGATATTGTATGCAATCACACCATCCAGTGTGATGACAGGAAGAATTGAGTAGCGCACACCACGTATAAAGTAGCGCAGACCACAGCAGCGCTGTCCCCTGAGCACTCTTCCAAAAGGACGAGAAGACGTTCGTCGATCTTTTGCAGCTTTATCAATGAAAAGCAACATGTTTGCATCTGGTGCCTCTTCCCCAATGCGATTCATGTACAGGGCACGCAGCTCATCACTCCGTTCGGCAGCAGAGAAAGACATTGCCTTGCATGTGAGTCGGAGATGCTGCAAACTTTGGGAAATGGTTGAGACTGAGACATAAACATGGCGCTTCTCCCACAACTCTGTTTGAAGTTCATCAAGATAAATGGTGCTGCGGTGTTGGATCATATTATGAAGGAATGTGATATCCGCTGGGCTAAGGAGATGGCGGCGTCCGATCGTGCGAGAGTAGGCATAAGGGTTGTGGATGGTGCCCAAGTTTTTGTAGCGGTGGAGAGTTGTGTATGCGATGGTTTTCTTGACACTGAGGAGAGAGCAGATGTCTTTGATAGAGTATCCGTCTTCAAAAAGAATGGGTATGTGGAGTTTGGTGTCATTGGAGACAATTTGGATTGGCATGGTAGTCGAGCGTGTGGTGATAGAGCGTGAGTCAGAGTCGTGACAGCCTGCGCGGTCTACACACTGAGGTAAGTTCGGGGTCCTGACATCAGCAAATTCTAGGCGAATGATTTTGCACAATGCATTTTCCGCATCGCTATGAAAACCGCTGTAAGGAAATATCTAGAGATCTGTGTGTCCTGTCACTATATTTGTGCAAGAAAAAATCAACTATACTTATTGATTGTTGTTGGTAAGTGTTGAAATCTTTCACCTACTTGACATGAATCCAAACTGGTCACACAGGTGTATAGGAAGATCACAAGTTGTTGCTTAACTGAAATTCTGTGGCACAATTGCTTGAAGCTATGTTCCACAAGTACCTGAACAATTGCCTTGAATACCTCAAGTTTGACCCCCAAGCAAATATGGATACAATCAGGATGACCATTGAGCAATTCCAGTATCCATGCTTCACTGGTCAGGACAGAGGTGTGATGGGGAATCTTGACTGTAGAAGACAAAAACAGTAAATTGTAACAATAAGTAGCTTGGTAAATGATTATTATAATTAGAGATTGGAGTTGATTGTGATGGCATAGAGTAGTCTGAGCTTCAAGATCCATGAATTTAAGGAGAAAGCAATAATCTAAGCGACTGACTAAGCAGGCACACAATGAACCAACAGCCAAGTATAGCAATAGGTGAATTAAATTTCTACACTACTGGACTACTGGTCACAATCTTATGCCTTTCTGGGAAATATAGTGGTCATTCCTCTCACTAGAGGCGGGGCTCTATTGGTGGCAAATTGGTCATGCAAAGGGGCTATGAGCTGGAGACTTGGATGAAACAGAGAAATCCTCAAGATATAGTATTTTGGAATCCAGTGAACTCACCAAAGGGGTAGACAATATTTGGCAAATGATGTTGCTTTTGCCATTGTCTCATTCCTTGTCTGAGTCTTGAATAGCCTCAAGGCTCACAACTTGAAATTGTGAGTTTCCCTTTCTCTTGCCCACATGGAAGCAACAAAAGCACAATGGCATGTTACCACAACTTGGCAAGTAACAATGATGACAATAATGAGACAACAACACAATGGAGTACCCTCACAATGTGAGGACCCAGATAACAAATGCAATGACAGTGCAACAGTGCCCCAGGGTCCCTCTCTAATGTGATGACATGACAATGTAGCATGCTTGTTAGAACCTTTCGAATCTATGCCACAGCCTGACGTCATTACTGATCCCATCATAGAGATTCCCGAGAACATCATAGAATAGTGTAGAACATTCTATAATCTTGCCCTAAAGCATATAGTATAGTATATAAGACTCGCTTCTAACATGTATGTCTCCTTACATTTGATATTCTCAATAACAATCACCTTTTCTTTGTCTTCCATTAAGTTATGTAAGGCTTTTCACCTAACATAATATCAAATGTACTTTTCTCCTGTTGCTCGCACACTTTGTGCATCCAACTTCTTCTTATTTCAAATTAGCCTTTGAAGAAGCACTTTGCTTCTTTCATTGATTCTTCTATTCTCAAGCCCTTTTCCAGATCTACTTCCCGTTGGATATTGTCTTTCACCCTGACACATCATATAAGCTCAATGTTAACACTTTCTCGGATCCCAGAGACAACAGAGACAAGGGAGACCTTCCAATCAGCATTACAGAGACTCCTTGACTAGATTACTGTCATGAAAACACAATTCATATCCCACTGTGATTGTATTGTGTATCATTGGGTGGTGCTGTCATGCACAGATTCCCCTTCATTGTGAAATGGTCTAATCTCAGACTTTAAAGGAGTTGTTCCAGACAGTGACTGCAAACACTCAGTTTTGGGGGTGACAATAACAACCTCACTGCAGTGCAGAAGTGAATGTAATAGAGTCACTTGGTTTCATGCAGACAACCATAACACTACATTGGTCATAAAACACCACTCCTCTGCACGGATAAAACTGTCAGAAGGACAATGTTTTAAGTGCTGGCAAGCTAGGTTTTATGAGTAATGTACCGAAATCTCCGGTTCTCTTGACAAATGACTGTGCTTGTGATGCAGTTTATTTTACAGCTCTATCCATACCTCCCTGCATCATTGGTCTCTTCATGAGTATCACCACAGAAACTTATCTTCATCATTCCACTTTCAATCTTATACATATACCATTCCCAAACAAAATGACTTCATCAACACCCCTCGGATTGATGATGAGGCCTTTGTCATTACAAGAAGCCACTACATTAGGACTCCTGCAAGCAGCCACTATTGAAGCTGACACAATGGGTGGAGTCACAGCATCGATTCACAATCCCTGAGCTTCAGTGATGGCAAGCCATGCCTCTCCAATCCCTTTGTATCCTACATGGAATGTCCTTACAATGGGTACCCATGTGTATACCACCTTGGAGGAATTCTACATAGACTACATGACTTGAAAAGAGGCATTCAAACAAAATCCTGCTTCTGTGGGGCCATCCCTAAAAATGCCGCTTATGGCAGTGCTATGACCAACAGTGAATATACCAAATCCTACAAGTCTTGGCATGTCTATGTCACCCACTCCCCGCTTCCACCCTCTCCCTACTCTGCCTTATATCCACTAACCTCAACCAAGGTATCAAGTGAATCTGCTCACCGCTCCAACCAATACCAAACCTGTCAGATCAAATACTCCCAGTATCTTTGGCACCACAGGTGGCATACCAATGGACATTGGTGCAGCTCAAGCAGCAGGATTATGCTATTATTGCAGAAAACCATGGCCATCCCTGGAATATTTTAAGCTGCATGCACAATAGAAAAGAGTAATGACCTTCAAGGGTCATATGTTAGTATATATGAACATGGACGAGTTGGCTGCAGAAATACATCATATAGAAGATTGTTTTCAGGACAGGCAGTAGTACAGTCGAATACTTGCCCTAAGGAATCTATAGTTACTTCTGTGAATAAATATTCTCTGTTGAACAAAACTACAGACCAGACTGAAAACCTTAAGTTCATAAAAACCATAAGCAAAGCAAAAACCCCCAAAAGAGGTTCTCCCGAAGCAGCAGGATTAGGCCTGTCTGCCACAGAGGAAGCTATAGTACCTCCATGCAGCCAAAAGATAATTGCTACTGGTTTGAAAGTCAAAGTCCCAAAAGGACACTACAGACATACAGTGACTCCAAAAAGTGTTCCAATCCCTAACCCCAAACCGGGGCG
>JBBPPG010000673.1:0-17890 GCA_038091855.1 Leccinellum luteum
GACTGTCGTCACCGAGATCCCTGAAGTCATCCATCTGGTCCTCGGTGATTCCACGCTCACGACACACCAACTCCTTTTGCTTGTTGAGGTTGTGGTAATTCCACATCACAAACAATGTTAACGGTATCCTGATGTGCCATCAGTGACTGCGACAAGCAAGAAACATCGAGCGGAGGCGCACACTAGGGACAGCAAACCTATGTTTACCCCAATAGCGATTAGGAATCGTGGTGGGTCAAAAAAGATAAAGGAAGAGAATATCCTGCCGATGGTTTTATTAAATTATCCAATATGCCAACGGTAAAAGTTACATACCCTCCCAAGTTTCCAAAGGCTGTGGTCATTGCAATGGCAACACTTCGTTTGACCTCTCCTCCAGCGTTCGTGGTGACCCAGGCGAGGATAATAGTTGCGGCCGAAGAAACACCCATTATGCCGAGCACAACGCCAGTAAGCGAAGCACCAGGACTCGTCTGGGTGTACAAGACAGTGTATCCCACCAATCCGACGAGCGCTCCACCAACTACGAACGGTCCTCGAAGCCCAAGTTTATCAGAATAAATCCCGAAGAGAACGGTGGATATGCACGCTGCAACGTAAGGAGGGACGGAGAGGAGCTGGGAATTGGTAACAGAGAAACCAAGTCCCTGTATAATTGTCGGTGTGAAAAGGGCAACTGCATAACCAGGGACGATAAATCTAATCCACCGAAAACGTCAAAATGACAGATTAATTGTCTGAAAAAAAAATCTATCCGCGTACCCAATGAATATACCGAATTGAAGGTAGATTTTGTAATCCTTGAGTGCCTGTAGAACAAACTTGGAGTCATAATGCGTAGAAAGGCCTTGCAAGTCGGCCTTCAACATTTTAACGACATATTGCCTTTCGGTCTCCGTCAAAAACGGTGCTGTCTCGACTTGCTAAACGGAAGTAAGGAGCTATGTCAGATTGTTGTGAAGATAGACCGACATCATAAATAAAGAATGGTGCTGTCAGTGCTACAAGCACTGTAGCTGCAAAAATGTCAAACAATCGGTTCCTAACAACCAAGGCAATTGAGTTTACCCAGGCCCTCTAGGCAGAACTGGAAAATTTGATGAATAATCGTCTGACACAACTATATGAACTATGTGAAAGTAACTCACTATCCACTGCCAACCATGCAAACCAGCGAGCCTGCCAGTGGAAAATAAAGTTCGAGTTATCGACGAAACATCAATGAAAAGTAAGTACTACCTACCCATCCATTTTTTCAATGGCAAATCTTTGGGTGCGTGCGTGAGTGCCACACTTTTCTAATCAGGAGGGACTTACGCCAGAAAACCGCTGAAGGCACCTGCTATAATCGCGCCAGATATGAACAATGCGAGACGCTTTGCTCGTTCCGCGCGTGGATACCAGAAGGAAATGTAGAATGTCACTCCTGGAAGAAACCCAGCCTCGGTCAAACCGAGGAAAAATCTAGCACTGTACATGACAGAATCCAATGTTAGTAACCACGAATCGGCCACTTTCGGGGCCCTTACACAAGCAGTCCTTCATATGTCGTCACCAGACACATCAGAGTCATGGTCAGGCCCCATGCAACCATGATCGCAGGCACTACATGAGGTCTTCTCGGTCAGTATCCAAAGCTAAGTGGAAAGAACGGTCACCGTACACCATCGGGATGGTCTAAAGAGCTTTATAAGGATGTTTCTGTGACCATTGATTAATTCACGTATTGCGTGCGCACTACTTTAACTCACGATGGGACTTGCCCAAGACAATATGAAACCTACACAAGTTCTGGTCGCATTTGGTTATTGACAAATAAAATATGCGTACGAAAAAGATTGCGGCTGCAGTATTATATCGGAGCCCGACAAGTTCGAGGTCCCTCTGCATGCCTGCAATCTTGGCATTGCCTAAAAACAGGGATAAGCAATATGAGCATATTCAAGGCATATAGCAATACTTGCCGATATTGGCGCGGTCTCTGGAGGCAGGAAAATAGTCAATGAAAAGCGGTCAGAGAGTAGTCTGATCATAACTCACAAGAAAGAGAGGAGGTACAGCAACGAGACGAAGGGTAAAATATGTAGATCCAGTTTCCTTAGCACCCTAGCATGGTCTTCGATACCAAGATCCTTGGCCTCCTTGTTGTCGATGAAATCTATTTCGGCACCGACCTTTAGATTGTCTGAAGGTGAGTAGGCCATATCAATACGTCAAAGCACGTGGAACCGCGGCGAGGTGGGGGCTCTTTAACAGTTTCGCGACTTCTTGAAACGGTCATTGATGTATTCTTCGGAAGGAGTAGTAGCCAGTGTATGCTAAGAATACCGCAAACTCGACGGCATAAGCATATGAGCCGCACCCCGTTTTTCCATCTTTGAGCGACTTCTGTGGGCAAAGTTGAGCGGATTTAAGCATCCTCAGTTTCAGATCGAAGCTGAAACACGGGAGTACTGGCAGATATAGAACGTGCGAAATTTTTTAGCCAGTGACTCCGTTACCAGTGAACGGTAATTAAGGCAGGAGACCATTCACTGGCACCTAGTCATGATCGATGTGTCAAAGAGTCGGAGTCCTATATTTACTACTCGGGAATGCCGACTGCGTCGGCAAATACCTTGCTTGAGTAAGCCGTAAAATGGCTCCCCTTTGTATGATAATTCACGGTGAAGGGGGGACTGGCAAGTCTAAGGTTATTCAGACAGTTACAGAATATTTCACAGTCAAGAATGCAAAACATATGCTACTCAAAGCTGCATATACAGGAGTCGCTGCTTCTCTCATTGATGGAAAAACCATGCATACAATCGGTTTTATTTCCCCGGGCCAATCAATCGAGGAAACCGACATGATTCAGCCCAGAACGGAAGAGGAAGCTTTTTTGGAAACCGTACCTGTACCTTATCATCAATGAAATTTCGATGATCGGAAAGGGATTTCTGGCCAAGTCATCACGAAATATCAGCATCGCAAAGATGGTCGAGGGTCAACGTTTCAACCTGCATCACCCCACTCATTTGGCGGACTATTTGGCAGGGCCAAACCAAGGGCAAAC
The DNA here is from genome assembly GCA_038091855.1 of Leccinellum luteum. Lineage (NCBI taxonomy): Eukaryota > Fungi > Basidiomycota > Agaricomycetes > Boletales > Boletaceae > Leccinellum > Leccinellum luteum. The sequence continues at coordinate 3,056 of JBBPPG010000673.1, forward strand.
AATCCCGACCGTCTTTGGTCGACATCGCTACACCTCCAACCGGCGGCTTGAGTCTCTTCAATCTTTATGTGGCACTGTCACGCAGCTCCGGACGATCGGCTTGAAGAGCCGAGTGAGAAGACGCGGGACGAGTGGAAACGATTGGGGCCACGAGGTTTGATAAAGAATTGTGTTGTTCTATTTGTATTGTATTTGTACTTATTGTCAAAATGGGATAGGGGCTGGAATTACGAGGACGACGCCAGCGGCCAGAGATCTTGTCAAGCAAGGTAAGGAATTCAGTCAGCGCTGAAGCGCTGCCCGCTGCGCGCCGACGAAATCACGCCCGCGAACTACATACCGCGTTCCAATCGAACAGTCTGGCTAATATCGTACCATCGCCGCACAGAAATATCTTCAACCCGAAACTCTGCGATCGCTTTCGCTTTCGATTAGTAACTGTAGTGGGGTTACTTGTACACGCGACGGCCCATCGCACGTGCGCGGTAGTATTTACAATATTCCGTCTTTCGGAAAATCTGTCATACCAAAAAACTCCCGCCAGGGGCAGCAATGAAGGGCACAACTCGAGCTAGATCGTGTATCTGAACAAGGGACTGTCATCTCCGCAATCCCTGAAATCGTCCATCTGGTCATCAGCAATTCCACGTCGCCGGCACTCCGACTCCCTCTGCTTGTTGATCTTGTGATAGTGCCACATCGCAAACGAAGTCAGCAGTATGCTGCCGTATCATACCATCAACGACCGCAAAGGGCAAGAAGAAATATATAAAGGAAACAACGCACGTCATAGACAACAAAGCCATAATGATCGTCATGGCGGCATGGAATCGTGGTGGATCGAAAAAGATGAAGACCGAACACATCCTGCGATGATTCCACCAGATCATTATATTTAATACACTAAAAAAAATGAACTTATGCTCACCCTGCTACGTTTCCGAACCCGTTAATCATTGCGATGGCAATGCTTCGCTTGACCTCTCCCCCGACATTTGTGGTGGCCCATGCAAAGGAAAGAATCATAGACGAATAAATACCCATCACACCGAGCACCACACCAACAAGCGCAGCACTAGGGTTCGTCTGGGTGTACAGGACAACGAACCCCACCAATCCAACCAATGCCCCACCAATCACGAACGGTCCTCGAAGCTGAAGCTTGTCGGAATAAATCCCGACAACAATGGTGCATATACACCCTGCGACGTAGGGAGGGGCCGAGAGGAGCTGAGCATCAGTAACAGAAAAGTTGAGCTCGCTAATTATGGTCGGTGTAAAGAAGGAAACTGCAAAAGTGGGGATGATCAAGCTAACCATGCAACTGTCAGAAAGACAGTGGTTAAAAATCGTTCTATTTGCGTACCCGAGGAATATAGAAAGTTGGATGAAGATTTTATAATCCTTGAGGGCCTGCAGAACGAACCGGAAGTCATAATCTGTGGAAAGACCTTGCGAGTCGGCTTCCAACATCTCAACGACATAGCGCTTTTCAGACTCTGTTAAAAACGACACAGTCTCTGCTCGCTATACGGAAGTAAGGAGTGATGCCAGACCATGCAATGTGAGGATGGACAGACATCATAAATAAAGAAGGGTGCTACGAGGGCTGCGAGAACCGCGACTATAAAGACGTCAATCATTCGCTCCCTAACGGCCATTGAAGACTTACCAATGCCCTCCAGGCAGAACTGGAAATTTTAGATGAATATCCAGTCGTATGACCATAAGCAGACCACTCACAATCCACTGCCAACCATGGAGGCCACCGAGCCTGCCAGTTGAAAATAAAGTTTGGGTGATCGACGAAATGACTTGTCCGAAGTACTACCTACCCTTCCATTTTTACAATGGCGGATCTTTTGGTGGGGTTTGAGTGTCATATTCTACTGAATCAGGAAAGAGGACCTACGACAGAACACCGCTGAAGGCCCCCGCCGCCAATGCAGGAGAAGTAAAGATTGCCAGACGTTTTGCCCTTTCAGCGCGGGGATACCAGGAGGAGATGTAGAGCACCAAGCCTGGGAATAACCCAGCTTCCGCTAAACCAAGGAAAAATCTGGCGCTAAATGTCCGAAACCGGTGTCAGCAATTACGATTGACCGTTTTCGAGACCCTTACACAAGTAGTCCTCTATACGTCGTCACTAAACACATCAAAGTCATGGTTAGACCCCATGCAATCATGATCATAGGTACTGTATGGAGTGGTCTAGGTCAGCCCTAAACCGAGGCAAAAAAAAGATCAGTATACTCCATCGAGATGGTCTAAAGAACTTTAGAAGAATGTTTCTGTCAACGTTGTTTAAATATTGTGTATCCAGTGGATGTTCCTTCAACTCACGATGGGACTTGCGCGAAAAAATAGGGAACCTAGCAAAGCGTCGGTCGCATTTGGCTATGCGCAAATAAAATATGGGTCCATACGAAGAAGATCGCCACTGCCGTATTGTATCTAAGTCCGACAAGCTCGAGGTCAGTGTTCATGCCTGCAATCAGGGCATTGCCTAAAAAACACGATAAGGATAAGTAACATGTGCGCATTCGAGACTTGGCGGTACTTGCCGAAACTGGCGCGGTCTCTGAAGGCAAGATATTAGTGGAAGGGAAATAATCTTACTATAACTCACATGGAAGAGAGTAGGTTCAACGTCGAAATGAGTGGCAGGATATGCCAATCAAGCTTCCTCAATACCCTGGCATGGTTCTCGATGGCAAGACTCTTAGCATCCCCAGCCTCTTTGTCGTTGAGCGGATCGACTTCGGTAACGACAATCTTCAGATTGTCCGAGGGTGACATATCAGCGAGGGGTCAAGTACGTCAAAGAGTGAACAGGTGGGGAAATCCGCATAAGTATCCCGTGTATCATGCTTTTCAACCTCTCAAAGCGGGATAGCGCCGCTTATAATACGACTAATTCCGGGGGCATTCAAGAGTGAATTCAAGCATCGTCAGTTCCAGAAGGAATGCTGAAACATAGAAGGTGCAGGTGCCAATAGGAAAGTTGAAGTAGTCGGCGAAAGATCGGACCGTTCCCTGTGGTTCATGAAACACGAGCAACGATCATACGAAAAGGGGAGGGTTAGAATTCGGAATACTTTTGAAGAAAGATACCCAGACATGAATTTGACCGAACTCGAATCCTCACTCAACTGCGTACCGCAAGGCCGCATTATGTTCAAGTCCCAACAAGGGGCCAGTAGTGTACCGGCCCTTCGATGAAGACTTCCGTGGGAGTGGGAACGAGCCCACAAATTTCCTGGTTGGACATCCTTTCAAACTTGGACAAGTTAGATTTAACACCTTGATATGCTTGCAAGTCTCAGTGTGATGCACAATGGGGAGGTCAATTGACAGATACCTTGCGAGGGAATATTGACCAAGTCTGGATACCAGGTTCCAGGCATGGGTCATCGATACATCCCGCCTGCAATGGGTCCGAAATAACTGTCGGATGACCCTCTTCCACGTGGACGCAAAACTGGATTGGGTGATAGGGTAGTATTGGTATACATGGAAAGCACGCGCAAAACAGGGCGCGGGACAAGTCATCTGACCCTTACGGTCACAAAGAGAAGGCCTGTAGCTATCTAAACCCTTTTGTCATCGCTAAGCCGTCAGTTACACTGTGCCGAAACGCGTGCATGGAAACGAAAAGAAGAGATCGCTTACTGTGATGGGTTCCAAGAGATATAGGAAGCGACAAGCCGATCATTTGACCAACGCATGCACGCCAGTGCCAGTATTTTTGAGGATGCAACCCGTTTGATCGCGTACCTCATGTCGGTATCTCGAATCTAGAAGAGGGTCAGCGACGAGGGAAGAGACGACAAGCAGGTGTAGACTAACTCGATGCTGCATCTTCTAGTTTGGGTTTCTTGGCAGGATTGGGGTCGACGTCATCTGTGTTGGTCACTGCGGGAGAGGAATCAGGTGGAGATGGACGCTTGCCCCGGTTCTTCTGCGTGTGTAAAATAGACGAGGGTGAGAAGAGATGTCTGAGAAGGGGACGATGAGACGCACAAATCTGTCTGCAAACTGCCTCTTCCTGTGACGTACCGTCACGTACGCACACGGAAAAAAGGTTAGTCGACAGGTGAGATCAAGGGAATGGAGGGGGCGACGGTAACCAACTTTGCGAGCGCATCTTCGGCCTTGCGTCTATCATCTTCCTCCTGTATGCGCGAGAGAGGAAAAAAGGTGACGCGATTCGGAGGGTTAGACGAGAGGATTGACTTACCTGCTTGCCGCGCTGGAAGCGTTCGAGAAATGATCCGTCGTTGGAGAAGACGTTGACTGGTTTTGCTTTATAGGATGCTTTGGACGTCGAAGTTGATGGTAGAGACGTCGAGGAAGAGGTTGCTGATGAATACATTAATGATGATGGTGAAGAGAAGGAATAGTCACGTGGATCATGTCACCCTGGCAGAGACCACCACCCGCATGGACAGCGGCACCAGAGAAGTCGTATGCGTATGGCCGATTCAACGATGCATCGGAGCAAGACTTTGACAGAGGAGAAGCGTTCTGCTCGCTTAATGCGGTCGAGCGTGCTCGGTTACTACCCTCGAGCGAGGTCGACAAGATCACCAGCGAGGGCTGCGGCGCATGGGAGCTCGAGTTCTACATCACGGATCCGTTCTTCACCCAGCGACAAACGTTTCAAGGCGTCATAAACAACCAGACCGGACACTACGATGGGGGCGTTATCACCAAAGTCGAGACGGCGAAGGATTGCAAAGACTGCTGTCTGATCAGCAACCTGCCGTTCGTCGGCGGACTCTACTATCGCTCGACGGCGCCCGATAGGGGCGTATACTTTGAGTTGACCATCGAGAAGATGAACGGGGTCATCGCTATAGGTCGCAGTGCAGCAGTCCCCTATATGGTGCACCATGCATGACTCAACCTATCTTGACAGGAACCGTCTGCAGACCGTACCCGCACTTCAGACTACCGGGTTGGCACAGACTGAGTGCAGCGCTGCATTTGGATGACATGCGCAAGTTTTACGAGAACCCGGACGGAGGTCAGGAATCGGGTTACTGGGAAGCCATTGGTCGAACGCCGAGGGCAGGCGACACGCTCGGATGCGGCTGCGAGTTTGGCACCGGGGGCACGTTGTTCTTTACCCTCAACGGTCGGCGACTTGTGCCCGACGCGTTCAAGGGGTTGTACCTCACTGACGATCGTGATGCATATGCTGCTGTCGGGGTGGATGGAGAGAATGCGTTTACTGTCAACTTTGGCGGAAGCTGTTTCAAATGGGCGCCAGCTAACGAAGCGGGCTGGCGTCTGGATCGACATGTCGGAAAGTTGAGCGGTCCGGAGGACGTTCCTACTTATACGTAGTCTGAAATGTGATCCGTCGAGAAGTATAAAGAAAACCACATTCGCACGTTCTTGTTAGTAACATAAACTTCATGTCTTCTATCCCTATCCCTCCCCGTGCTTCCGGCTTTTGGACCTTCCCACCAACAGACAGATACAGCTATACAAACATGCACGACGATGACAGCGTCGAGGCTGCAGACGAATTCGTGGACGACTTGGAATACGATAGCAGAACACCTCTAGACAAGACCATAGATCGCATCGGAATGGGTGCGTGCTTTGGTTTCTGCCTCATCATTCCCGTTCATACCCTCTCTCTCTCTCCAGGGAGCTATCAGTGGACCCTCTTGTCCTTGTGCGGATTCGGTGAGCACCGCCAAAGTTTCTGTCACGGTACACCACATCATTCTGAATGCCTCGCACCTCTAGGCTGGATGGCAGACAACGTAAGCTTATCGTCCCAAACCTCTCTGCGCCCTTGACTCGCTGCTCAGATGTGGATTCAAGCCGTCGCCATAATCCTTCCTCGCGTTCAGCAACACTACTCCGGTACGCCCACCATCCGCGCTGCATAATCATTTTCAACCGATGCTTTGCAGTTCCTGACAATTACATTGGTACGCTGTCGTCATCCATGTTTGCCGGGATGATGGTGGGCGCTGTCGGTTGGGGGACTTGTTCAGATCTTGTTGGCCGAAGTGCCGCATTTAACGCGACTCTCTTCTTCACTGCCCTTTTTGGCATCTTCGCGTCTTTCGCATTCTCATTTTGGAGCCTATGCGTCCTCCTATTCTTTCTTGGCACCGCAGTCGGAGTGAGTTTCCCATCCTTTATCGCCAACACTCTTTTAACTTTACCGTCCTTCCCAGGGCTCTATGCCCACAGATGGCACTCTGCTTCTCGAGCACATGCCAAACGGAAAACAATATTTGGTCACTGCTCTCTCTGTATTCTTCTCTCTAGGATCTGTCCTTTCGGCGCTCGTCGCTCTTTTTATTCTTCCTGGACGTTCTTGTTCACCGAATCAACCTTGCCATCCATCCATTGAAAATACAGGCTGGCAGTGGGTACTCGTCTGTCTTGGTCTCATCGTGAGTGCAGTTCGTCGTGCTGAACCATCGTGTCCATTCATCCGCATAGACACTCTCGATGTTCCTCGCGCGCATCGTATTCTTCCGCTTGCACGAGTCACCCCGGTATCTCGTCCACGCCGGTCGACATCAAGAAGCTTTAGAGTCCCTTCAGCTCATCTCTCGTTTTAATGGATCTCACATCACCTTAGAACTCAACGATGTAGACGACCGACGACCTTCCGAACCTCGTCCTCCATCGAATGGGTCTGACGAAAGCGTACCTTTCCTTCCTTCTGCGCTAGAACCGCGTCATGAGTGCGATACGCACGGGAACGCGACAAGCAACGGTGTATGCAGTGGCCCGCCCGCTAGAGATGAAGGCGTGAAGGACTACCGATCGACGGGCGACTCCCCCAACTCGCTCGGTTCCCATTCGTTCGTGACCCCGGTCGAGGAATACCCACCACGCAGGCTCAGCGTGATCGTCACTGCGGACGCCCCGTCGTCTTCTCGTCAAGACCCGTTGAGTGACGAGACGAAAAGCAACCCAACGGTTTCGCTTCCCCAACGTCGTTCATGCGTCTCTCGAAGATCGTCAGTCGCGTCAGTCGAGCTCGAGAGGCGGTTTGGAGGTGTGCTTCCCAGGTGGATCAAACGACCCTTGATGGCCTGGTTGGATCGCGTGGGGATGGTACTGACTCCTGAGTGGTGTCGGACGACATTATTGGTGTGGGGCGTATGGTTTTTCATGTCACTCGGTACGTCTCATAGGATGACTTCGGGGTCGGTTACGTGACCGAACTCTCGTCAGCCTACACCATGTTCAACGTATACTTCCCAAAATTATTGGAGACCGCGTCGACAGGGGTTTCGGAGTCGCTTGAAGCTAACCTATGGGACGTGGTCATCTTCACGTTGGGTGGATGTCCGGGTGCGCTCGTATGTTGTTTCCTTTCTGCTCTGAGAACTACATACGATAATGCACGGACATAGCTCGGAGCTTACCTGGTTGAAAGTGCGCTCGGCCGACGACGTTCGTTGGCTATCACAACATTCGTCACGGCATTCTTTTGCATGGCTTTCGTGCTTGTCACAAGTCCGATGCTAGTCCGCGTCAGTTCGGTGGGGATCAGTCTAAGCTCCACGGTGAGTCGTTCGTCCGATGGTTTTCGTGACGTGAACTGATGATTCCTGGGTGGGTAGACGATGTACGCGGTGTTGTATGGGTAAGCGTTGTATCGCCCTTGTATGCAGTTTGGTATAGTGACCTAGGCGATGCTATGTCATAGGTGGACTCCCGAGATCTTTGGCACCAAGGTGCGCGGGACGGCGTGTGGGATCGCATCAGCCCTGTCCCGCATGTACGTCTCCGTCTATCACACTGGTTTCCGGCTCCTAGCTGACCTTTTTTTTTACAGAGGCGGGATGATCGCGCCACTGTTGGGCGGTACGCTCTTGTTCATCAATCGCGCTTTCCCGGTGTACGCGAGCGTGGCTGTATACATCGTCACTGTGGTGTGCGTCGTGCTGTTGCACGAGTCAGCGGGTGAAGGGACGCGCGGCCGCATTGGTCCAGGGGAGCGGTCGTGGGTGCATTGAGTCCCACTTCCGGCGGGTGATTGCGTAGATCTATTCGAGCTCGCAGTGTGCGGAGCTCGTCTCGCTTGTTATTGTTTTGTTTTGTTTTTGTAGGTCAACGTCGCTGTAGAGAAGATGTAACAACAAGTAATCTGTCGACGCTAGCTGCCGTTCGCAGGGATGCGCGATAAGCAGCACTTGTACAGTGTTGGCCAAGCCAGATGCTTGTGCCACACAAGTAGTCGAACTAACGTGTCGCGGAGCCACCCTCAACGGCCGAGCGATGGCAGTCCGAGTCATTTGCCGATCATGACCGAGATACCAGCGCAACTTCACCTACTTCCTTTTCTAAAAACTTTGGTGAGTTTTTGGTGTTCCACTATGATTCATATGATCATAATGTAGGTTGGTCGGGGTAAAAATATTAAGCACAGATACTAATGCCCATTTCACTCCAATTGGCGCAATACTTCAAGTTCTTTCTTGCTTTCTTTCACGAGGGCTAGAAACCCAATATGAAGAACTTGAAGTGGGGTGTTACCGCATGGACATGCCAGCGGAGCATCAATGCATCACAATAATATTGATTTTGTGTCAAAAGAGCTGATGTTCCACTTCCCTGCCTAGAGTATGCCCAGCGGCCGCTGGTTAACTCCTCGATGGGCTCTACGAGTGTGAAACACATAAAACGATCCAAGTATGCATGCTTTCGTCCTCGGGCTCCAATCGCATCGACAATCTAAAGTTCTCTACTATCTGAGTCTCCTCATAATGCTCTCCAAGTTTGTTATTCTCACCAGCATTTTGCTTGCTTCTGGAGTTCTGGCTGTTCCCTCTTCTTCTCAGCTGGAGACTCGCCACCTTGCTCGACCCCCCGAGAACCGCTGGTCTAATCTGATCAACCACTGGCACATTGACGCGCGCGATGCGTACTACACCATCAATTGGGCTTCGGCTGTCTTGGGGGAAACTCCGGTGAGGGTCACAATCCCCCGTACTCCATAATTGTGCCTGATGATTTTGTTGAACAGGGAACTTTCACCAATGTCACTGGCACTTTTATCGTTCCCACCCTCAAAGGCACTAACGGTTCCGTGTCCATATGGGTTGGCATCGACGGTGCCAACTCGTGCATGGGCTCTGCCACGCTCCAGACCGGCGTCGATTTCACTGTAAACAGTAGCAAGGGTGAGCCAGATGATTGACCCTTTCTCTCTCTCTCTGAATCTATCAAATATTCAATATTCACCATCCCTTTCGTCGCACAGCTTGGTACAAGTGGTCCCCCGCCGGAGAAACCGGAGATTTCCACGGAATGACCATCCGCGCTGGTAACGAGATCAGGACCACCGTCATCGCTTCCTCCATGAACTCTGGCAAGGCGGTCATCGAGAATCTGACGACGGGCCGGAAGGTCACAAAGGAACTCTCGTCCTCTCGTTCGCTATGTGGACGGGACGTCGACTGGTCCGTCCAAGACACGGGGGACGAGAGCGGTAACCTTTTTCCTTTCCCGAACTTTGGCACGGTCAAGTTCACCAACGCCAGTGCCTCTGGCTTCGACGGCAAAAGCTATACGCTAGATGGTGCTTTCATCACTGAAGCCAAGCAGAACGGCCACGTTCTCGTGTCCGTCTCCGCCAGCAATGACACTGTCACCATCAGCCATATCTAGGGGTGTTACTAAATACGTTTATGAAGAAATCGAGCGAGTCGTTTGATCGAGGTAAATATCGTCTGTATTTTTTAATAGTGTATGCGTATGTCTGGAAAGGAGATGGAATTATTATTATCAGTTATGGTCTCGTTTGAGAGATGAAAAAGGAACAAGGTGGTAGACCGTCTCCCACCATCCCTAGGCCCATGAGGCCCCTCGGGCTGTTCGGTATAGGATCGAGGGCGAAGTTTGTTGCACTAATACATTGGGAATAGACGTGATTTGAGAAAGCATTAGTAGATAACAAGTTCGGAGGGAAATGCTTGACGAGGTGTTGGATCGGATGGACTCAAGTCGACGGTACTATCAGCGAGGAAGGTCATCACTAGTCTGGTAACCAGTCTGTCTATGGGCTGTGAGGCGAACAGCTGTCGATAGACAGTCTGGTAAATTTGGTTCGACTTTGGCAGGGAGCGCGGATTCCCACAGTCAGGCGGTTTTCAGCCAATAGAAAAACGTGTAATTACCACAGATGAAAATAAAAATAAAAACCCGTGATCAATATTGAAGCGCGTCCTTGATCACGTCGCGTTTATCGCGTCATGGACACCTCCATTGCGCAGGGCGTCCTCAACTACACCATAGATGAACTACAAGATAGATGCTCTCCGCGCGTGCTTGGTCGTTCATCGCTCAACATCGTGCAACATTATCCCCCACGTTTTCCAGCTCGAATCTTCGCTTGCAATCCTTGATCATAAGGATATCATAGCTACTGCAGGTACAGACCACGGCAAGACTTTGTGTCAAATAATTCCTATCCTACTCTGACCGAACACTATTTCAATCACGATTTCGCCTTTGAAACGGCTTCAATTCACACAGGTACGATATCTGGAAACATGCTGGCACAATGAAACATCGTGATTTTGTTTCCGATGCTGCTCGACACGTAAATGAAAGGCTCCCAAAACATCTACAAAGGCAGGGGATCGTCAAGCACTACCACAGCGACATGTCGGTCGATTATTTACAACACACTTATGAGGATTTCTCGGATCCTGGTGGCAGGTGTCGCATCCTCCATGCTCAAAGTGAGAAGGGACGTGAACGAGACGCAAAGACCACATCTTGCAAGTGCTTCGATGGTCTGTCGTGATACTCCGTTTGTCCAAAGGAAAAGCGAAAATGGAGCAGCAAAATATAAACTGTAGTTCGACCGTAGGTTCGCAAGCTGTGTGATTATGATGCGACATGGCTGCACCAGGTAATGAGTGATACGCAAGCGAGAATTGAAGTTGCACGTACTGTTGAACAATCCTTGATAGTATTGTTGCGTTTAGCACGCTTGGTCTGTGCTGCATTAGACAGGATCTTGCAAAGGACATGTGCACGTTTCTCAATCATTTCACCAGTAGTTGATTTGATGTCCCATTGTCAATGATACCGCGAGCCTGAGAAGACAGCAAGGCGCAAAAAGAATTTAAATAACTGGAACAACGAATTCGAAACGAGTGTTCGTTGAGTGAATGACAATGACAATGGCATACATAACTTACCAATTGAACCTAAGCCACGGGGAACGAGAGGGGAGGGATGAGAAACAGGACTTGGTTATGCGAAGATCGTGCACATCCATCAATAATCTTACTAGTTAATTTCTCCTACTGTTGGAAATGGATCCAGTGGTAACGCAAAAAGAGTGCCATTTTAGATATTTGTGGGTGTGATAATGCTACAGAATTGAAAGTAAACGATAGGAGAGGGTAAAGTGCATGTACGAATACATAGAAGAGGGAGCGTGAGATCGAAAGAGTGTTTGAATGAGGATAACTCTCAACGTTACCACCCAACGGAGTGATGTGGTCTGTGCTGTTTCTGCGCAATTGACGTCAGGTCTGATGAGCGATACGAGTAGACCCAAGTGGCGCACCGTTGCTAACGCTACGCTGAAACCCGGTATAGCTCCAGCGGTCTGCTATAGTAGACGTCAAACAATATATAGAAACTGCTAGTGAACTACAAACCCCCTCTGCTTTGCGAGGCTCCAATCTCACGAGGTCTCCCATAGGTGTGGGCGCTTGTAACGGGATGCTGAGTGAGCGGCTCCGCTGATCTGCAGGGAACAGTGTTGATTTGTTAGATTCGTCATCGATCTCACCCGCATCCTGCCATTGCATAGTCTGGCGTGTGTTAAGTCTGTAACAATTATGAGCCACTCGTTGGCATGGATACATTGGAAACATACGCCGCAACGAATGACACTGCATATACTAGAGCGTGGGTTAGTTCAACACACTGGGATGAAAGGATACCCTTACGTTTGCTCAAAACAAAGTAACAGCCAACAAAAACGAAATTTCTCGGCATACAATTGTACTGCTGATGATTTTAGTACACGCCTCAATATTGCCTTAAAAGCCACTCAGCACATACGATGATCAAAGTAGAAAAACTCATTGCGCTGGATAACGGCGTCAGTCAATGGAAACAATTTTACTGATGCTTATCATACCTTGTTAGCAAACCGGTGTTGACTGCATAAAGCATCAATGTTCTGATGAGGCAGCTGTTTCTTCGCAAACGCTATCAATATCTGCCGAGCCAAGTGCGGAGGAAAGCTGAAGACGTACTGTGAATAGCTGCATCGTATGGCTTGCAAGTAATAACAAAGAGCCATAGCAACGCTCATGTCGTTCAGAACGCTAATACCGAGCGCAACAGTTCCCAGGGCCTGGGGCAAGAGCACCAAATTAGTACACAATAAGCTTGTGTGCAGAAGCCGACTAACTCGTAGGTTGGCAATATCAGGCAGTGCAGGCATAGCAAAACTAAAAAGAAGGCCGGTATACTCAGTCCAAAAGTAACCAAAAATAAATTTGTTACCATTTCACAGTGTAAGCTATCCAATAAGTCGGGGTTTAACGATAACTGTTTCAGGATAGCCTGTTAAAGACCTACCGATGGCAAGGCCTGGATCCAGTTGTGGAGTATTATGAGAATTGTGCGCATTAGACCCAACGTCAGTAGCCATGGTAGCGGTACTTACCCAGCTGTCCAAGGGTTAGAAGCAACTTCCCAGGACTATCAGACATATACGGTATCGCGCAACAGGTCGCTCACCAGAAATGTGGACAACCGCACGTTCCCATTACTAACTGAGAAAAACCAAGTCAATATTAATCTAGCACCAAGCAACGGATTTCTGACATCGCCAGACACGGATCGTAAAGAAACTGTTTAAAAATCGAGGTTGAACAAAGGCACAAAATATTGAAATAAAGAGGACACACAGCTTGACAATAGTGCCAACAACGGCCTGCATAATATGAGTTGGATAAGCTCTATTGCCTGAAATCAGTATGGGAGGGGCGTACTCACACCGATGAGAATCTGGAGCTGGAGGACACCTGGTCAATGAGATCAGAGTTCGCATCAGACAAAGTGCACATACAACGAGAGACCTGTGCTCTTGTCAGATGACAAGCGATAAAGAGGAACGATGAGACGCACCAAATTGGTTTGCCGTAGAGTACGAATAAGTTCTGGTAGTTACTAAATGGCAATAGAAATTAGATTATTAGTAACTGACGACTAAGGTAGCCCACGTTATTGTGTAGTAATACACAGCATGGCCAACAAAAACTTGGTGCGTCGTCTCTAATAAGCTGAAGAAGCATTACACAATGTACGCGGGGAAGATGAGAAGGAACACGAACCACAGTAGCACGACCTAATGGAATAACAGATCAATCACATATCAGGACTACCCTAAGAGGAGAACTCACCGCTAGTCTGTACCCTACTTTATCCGAAGGATATCGACAACAATAATGGTATACCTGGACGAGAAACACGCCATAAAGCCTACTGAACGATCAGTATTGTCATTTTGTAGACCCGTACATCACTCACGTTGCAGATACACTAAAGCCAATGAGCAAGGCGCCGAGCGTGGTGTCGAAAGTTAAACCCATCACTTGCAGTCTGCAGACCAACCAAGAGATGAGAACGGCAAATCAAACAGCACAAAAATAAGCCAGAGTGGTCGGGATAAACGTTGACAGGAGAAGACAATGGCCAACAAGGTGTAATTATATCGAACGCTGTGGCCGGTAGTGTCCATTCCAAGAATGCTGTGGAGCAACTTCATGAATCTTCCCGATTACGGTAGCTTAGCGGGATTAATGGAAGCCCACATCAGCAGGATGTAGCCGAGTTGAAAACTAGGTACCCGAGTGGCAAAATTGACGAAAGTGTAATAGTACAGTTTTTGGCCCCCAATCGTCCAATCGGAGGCCACGAAAACCCCATGAAAGAGACGTCAAGCGATGACGTTTCAAGCCGACTTGCTGATGCAAGTGCCACAAATCGGAGGAGCTAGAAAGGAAAACTTCGACAGGAATTTAGACATGTTTTTTTCCCTTTTCGATAAAACTTGACAAAGCTGTCGACCGGATCTTTCCGTGAGCGTACTTGCCAAACTTTCAGTGTGGCGAGCGCAACGCAAACAGCTGTCAACTAATTATGTATGTGCCAGATCTTGGAGACTCAAAACCGCTGGATCCTTGCTGGATCCCGTACTCGAGTCGTCGAAGCAGCCTGCCGTTTCAACAACTTGCTTATGTTGCCCCGTTTGAATCAGAAATCGTCACGACAACGTTTTCATTCCTCGGGTGTATCCGCTCGCTTACTATTTGACGACTCAATAAGATCACATGAAAACATTCCACTCAAGCTCCGGTAGCTCCAAATCTTGACCCTGTGGCGTAGTGTGTTGTGGCAGGGGTGAGCAGAAGAATTATGCACTAGTAACAACAATGGGTAACTGGTCTTCTATACTAGGGCGTAAAGAATCTACAGATAACTTACAGGGCCTCCGAAAAGGCTTTCGATGGGGCCCATCATAATGTCCTGCTGAGCCACCGCAGTCACGCAGGGCAAAGGAATGTATAGTATGTAATCTCCACTCCGGTTCAACTTGCGCCAAGGGCTCAACACTTGATCCCGGGCCCTCGTCATGCTGTCGACCCCCTTCAACTTGCACATTAAAATGCAGATTCGGTTATGGAGATCTTCAACAACTTTCTCCTGTGGCTGGCGAGCTCAACTGCATGAGCATGAGCACCGGCATTTACATCTTCGCTAAACTCGACTTGTTTAGATTTGACCTTGGCTTTCGTCACAGCGACA
>JBBPPG010000674.1:0-17876 GCA_038091855.1 Leccinellum luteum
GGATTCCAATCGATGATCGAGGTTGAATGAAGAGCCAAGTGAGTGGAGGCCGATGCGACTTCAAGTTAGACCTGCATCCGAGGATGCAATTGGCTAAACGTTCGACCAAGTTTGTGAGGCCCAGATCGGACGCTGGCTGCTTCCTGTCAGGCGATCCTGAGCATTGTATTTGGTAGCCAAGCCACATCGTCACGACTCCACCTTTGACACGAGGACCATTGCAGTCGTCCTCAAGAGCGGAATCATACTAGTTACTATAAGGTCGGGTGAGATGTCAACTTTGTTCGGTTTCACCAATATTGTTGATCTCCACAGTTAGCCCTAGTAGAGGGTGGGCCTGAGGCACCATTGTGCAGTCAGCTGAAAAGAGCACCATTGAATTCGAAGGAAGTCCGAACTCAGCTGTCAGGTTGACATGGTGATTCGATGCTGAATGTTCCGCCCGGCTCACTTAACTTAGGCTCCTTTCATAATGAGATTCAGAATGGACAACACCGCATCCCAGATTGAACGAGCGGGTTCAACGAACGATATAGACGTAAACGATGCTGAATTCTCGGGCAAGCGCGCAGAATTCTAGTTGCATTGATGTTTCCTGTTCAGGCCAACGCCTGTCTATGGGCTGTGAGACGAACTGACAGTCGATAGTAGACAGTCTGGTAAATTTGGTTCGGCTTTGGCGGGGGGCGCGGATTCGCACACCTCCAAAACACCTACAAAACCAAGGGATTGTCAAGCACTACCACAACGACATGTTGGTTGAGTATGTTCAACACACTGACGAGGCATTCTCAGATCCTGGAGGCAGGTGTTGTATTCTTCATATTACTACTCCTGGAGCTTCGACTGTGAGCGAGTATCTAATTGTTATAGGGTCTGGATATCCAATACGGAGGGCCAAAACCTTATCCAACAAGCTCGGGCTGTTCGCGTTCCAGAATTGCAAGAGCTTTGTCATCATGTATGACTCGAATGACGACATTCTGGAATGGTAAAGAAGGCCTCATTCAAACGAGAGCGAACACTGACAGGTCATACAATGGTTCGACTTATCTAATCTCCAAGAGTTTTTCAGCAAGTATCTCAATGACGGTACTTCTTTAGGTACGTAGTATCGGAACTGGCATAGCTAGCTAGTCAATTTACTAACCACTAACATGTCGTAGCTCCACAGTACTAAACTCAGTGGTGTTGTGATCACCATTTGAGTTCTGATTTCAAGCGGAGGACCCACTTGCTCGTATCGAATACAGAATTTCAGCCGCTTCGAAACGCAAGCGAGTTGATTATCGTACAAAAAAAGCTCGTCCAGACCTTTTCCACTCTGCTAGCTTGGCACAATGAAACCCATGCTCACGGTCCTGATCGCTACACCTGACCTGCAACATGGCGCATTGACGATAATGGACTCGAACTTGATATCCAAGTCTTCCATGTCATCCATCAGACAGTTCGATCGTACCTGTGCCCCAAAAGCACTGAACATCGCACATCTTGTCAAACGAGCATGCCATCTATGGGTCGACAAGAGCTATAGCTTCACTTCAATATAACCAACATCTGCTTCGAGGGAAAGATTGGACATGGCTTTCGGGATGTCATCCACCTTTGCCTCGATTCCCTCTCCTGCTAACATGCTCCGTACCTTCTTGTTGAATGTATCTAGCATAGACGACTGGAGTTTTTGCTCTCCTGTCACCATGCAGTCAATAACAATAACAGGCATTACTCTGTCGCATCTTTCTTGATTTGGTGTGGTGATATGTAAGGCGAGCTCTTGATCTTGTCGTATGCAATCGTTTGGAGATAGGCGTTGTTTCCGAGAGTGGCTCGGAAGAGGAAGAATCAGAAGTACTTTTAGAGTGAATAAGGACTTATCATTGTGACTTCGACTCCTAAGGTCTAAACTTGGGTTATCTATCACCTAACTGTGTGAATCCGCGCTCCCTGCCAAAGCCGAACCAAATCTGCGGTCAGCAGACACCGATAGGTAATAATATAAGCAACCACGGCTGCTGGCACTACCAATAACAGTACTTCAGGTGTGACAGCCGTGTCCACCGGTAAGAACGACGTTGCTTTTGACACTCATATCGAGGATCATTTCAAGTTCGAGATGATGCACGGAACCACTTTACCACCTTTCCCGACCAATGTCCGTACCCACCCACTGTTGGTCATTGACTTCAACCTCCTCAACGCTGGAGACGCCGCCGAGATCGACCGTCTATGGGAGGCTGCGACATCCATCGGGTTCTGGTAGTAAGTATCGAGATTCCTGAGACTGGCACAAGATGGCATAACATTAACATTTTCTTATTTAGCCTAAAGAACCATGGTGCCGATAAGGAAGTCAACAGCATGTTCAACGTCGGCTCAGAGGTCATGACTCTCCCCCTCGAAGAGAAAATGAAGTTCGAGCAGGGCGACGAAGGACGGTCGTTCGGGTGTGTATATATATGTATCGTTCATCTTCGCGTAAAGTGCTGATTGGCTGACCTTTCAGATATAAGATGGCGGGTGCGAATGCGGTGGACGCAACCGGGTGAGTCTTTACGTGCTTCACCGTCATCGGATTAACGGAGGAGTTGGTGCAATTAGGCAGCTTGATGCTACCGAGTTCCTCAATGTCTCCAAGGACGACGCACTGGCGTTCCCGAACGTCGTGCACAGAGCGTACCCAGCTCCTGCGACAGCAGCGATGCTGACTGTCGTGGGCCCGTTCGTCCGCAAGTCGCTCGATGTCAACAAAACGATCATTCGCATCTTCAACAACAAACTCGGTCTTCCCGAAGGTACTCTTGACCGGTTACACTCGGACGAGGAGCACAGCGGGAGCGAAGCCCGCATAATAAGGGTTCCGCCAATGCCCGGACAGGTGGTTGCAGACACTGCAACATTAGGCGCTCACACGGATTTTGGTTCTCTGGTGAGCCCTGAGGTCACCACGTTATAAGCTTATTTTGGGAAACTCTTGATTTGTTAGTCATTTTTGCACAACAGGCTTGGAGGACTCCAAGTGATGCCTCCCGGCCACACTGAGTGGTTCTATGTCAAGGTATATCTTATTTGAGGCATTCATGCCAGAGAGATGCTCACGTACGACAATAAATACTCACACAGCCTCTTCCTGGCCACGCGGTTTGCAACATCGGTGACGCCCTCGCGGTTTTCAGTGGAGGTATCCTGCAGTCCAACATCCACCGTGTGGTGCCGCCTCCTGGCGACCAGGCTGAACATGAACGTTGGTCTCTTGTGTTCTTTACTCGTCCGGGCAACTCGAGGGTGCTTCGCGCTCTTGTGGAAGATAGTCCTTTGATCGAGGACGCTGTGCAAAGGCAACCCGAACGCAACTTTAATACGGGCGAGACTTCTGCCGAGTGGTTCGCGAGGCGCATCAAGTACCAGAGAATCAACAATAGGAAGGTGAGTAGATCACGAACAAAACATCGTCGTACCGTTTCTTCCCTTTCCTAACACGGTTGATGGTCATCAGGGACCTGAGACGTGGGCGGCCAGCAGGGGTACAGAGCACACCCCCACAGCGGCGTAATCGATGTGAACTAGAACATGAAATTGTGGTTTCTATGTACACCCTTTTGTATTTCTTGTGCTCTGAAGGACTCCGAATGGACACTGCCCAAGCAGGACAGAATAATATAATCATGCATTGATGTTGATGGGCTATCCGACTATCGTCAAACGCGTACACCCAGCTAAAGTATCACAGTACAGCAGCCGTGTTCTTTATCCCCGGAGTGCCTCTTAATGGGAAATCACGGAGAGTCATAATTTAGACTGCGCCTTGACAGGTTCAGGGTCCTCCATGGAAGACAGATGCTTTGCAATGTAACGTATATTCATCTACCAACACTAGACATTCAGACATTCAGTAAGCATACCTCTCAGCGGAGGCTTTCGTAACTTGCTCGCGGCTTTTCTCTTAATCACAGTTCTCAAATGCGAGCAGACAAGGAGTCTCAAATCCTGTGATACCGCGGGTGAAGGGAGAACAACGTCGGTCGGATCGGATTTGTTCATCGATCCTGTAACTCACAACATGAATGCTCAATGGAGCTGCCCTGCAGCCACTATCTTCAAGGCCTTGAGCGACAGAAACATGTGTATCGTGAATCTGTGTTTTCCATGGCTCAGATCAGTAGAATAAGCTTAATTCCACGACCTCCAGAAAAAAGACTACACGGGAGAGAGAGCTCGTGACCTGCACGCGAGTGGCAACGGAGGTATTTGTTTCTCTTTCCATCACTCTATACAACACAAGGGGAAATGGGTAGGCAAAATGGAGGTACCGTCAAATGCGTCTTGAACGAACGACGAAAAACCGCAGACAGAATCGAAAGAAAAAGGAGAGTCGCGTGCACGAGTGCCACCAGACGCGCACAATTATCACCGTCAGCTCGGATCACCCGACTATATTAGCGGCTTGTTGTTATCCTTTTGAGCTGTGCAACGTGCCCGCCGAAAAAAAAGTCGATCGATTTTTAGACGAACTAGAACCAAAAGAAATAATTACTCACACATAGTAATCCGATCGCCGAGAGAAAGTGCGATCCCCTGCGTCTTGCTACGGATCCGGACATGCCCTGCGATCGTGCCCGCCTCCGTTCGTTCGATGCTTAGGTTCGCGAGCGCGTCCTCTCCTGCGAACATCGACCCGCCAATCAAAAAAGCGTATACAAAAGGAAAGACATTGACTGACCAAACAAGCTCCTCGCGTACATATTGGCAGAGAGGAAATCGCATTCGCCCGACACGGCTCCCTCGGGCGTCAAACACGACATGTTGGTCGATTTCATGACGTGTTTGAGATAGTCGCGTGGATCACTGAAAGGGAACAAAAGCAATCACGTCAGAAAACGGAAACACATATAATCAGTTCCCAAAGGAGAGAGGGATGGGGTCGGTGGCGTGAGGAAAACACGTACGACATGTTCGTGGATACATTGACCCGGTTTTCCCACTCAAATTCCGTCCACATGCTCCGGAACTGTAGGAATGTGTGGTTAGAATGTCCTATTCTAGTTCGCAAGCAAAAGACCACATTAGAATCACCTGAGCCTCGTTGCAGTAAGCGGGTTTGATGTAATCCATAATGTCGATGTGTATGTCATTCAAGATGACAGAGGTTTCAGCGAGACCGGGACCTTCCCAAAGTATGCTGCCAAAGATAACGCCCGTCTCGGTCGAGGCGACCTTGATAGTTGCCTTGATGCTCTGGAAACCATGGGGAGCGATAGTATAGACTGCGGGCCGCTCGACAAGTTTAAGATCTCCCAAGGTAGCAAAGTCAAGGCAGAGGTTTTGCAATGTATTGGATGTTTGATTCACCAAAAGAACGTCTGAATAAATGTTGTTTATTAGCATGCTCCCACCAGGAGATTGTATCACAGACCCAGGAGAATGTCAAAGCCATGCATTTTGACATATGCCTCAGCGTATATCGGGTCAGAGAATCCTAGTAGAAAAGTGTGAATGGGCTAGGCCCGAATACCAACTGTCTTGCTCACCAGTGAGCTGCGATATCCTGCTCAAATTGGAGATGAAATCTTCGTGCACCTCGGCAGCACCGGTAGCCTTGCCCAGATCGTCCGCGTACTTCCAAGACCTTGAGAAACAAGGAATGAAGGGATGAGATCCGAACCTACGTTTATCGCATCATCTGCTGTCTTCTTCGAGAACTGGCGGAAGTTCAGCAGGTCGTCGACCTGTACGATAGTCTCTTTAGTGCTCTCAGTCTCTTGCTTCTTTTCTGCCACAAGCTTCTGCTCGTTGTTGTCAGTCAATTGAACTTGAGTTCTACAACGGGGTTAAGCGGTGCGCACCTCCTGAGCATCCAACATCTTTCCGTAAGCTACCTGAGTATCTCTGAGGAACATGTCGTTAACTTCGCTGTTCCCTCTCAGTTCACTCAAAGTTTGAATGCAGGTCAAAATACGCTCGTTGGAGTCCTCGTCGATCGGGACGGTGACAAATTTCGATTGACCGACACGGATGATAGATGTCATGATGAGCATTACCTAAACAAAGTCGGGTAGTGAGGCGGTGGGTAACTTGAATGAGGTCGTTTTTTTACCTCTGCGCGGAGAGCATTCGCTCTGACGGGATCCTCGCTCGACTCATCATATCGCAGGACGAGTTTCGTCAAAGCAGCCGCGAGAACAGCACCCGTGAAGAAATCACCCCCCAAGATCAATGCTGAGAGAGAACAAGATCAATCATCGTTATCCACCAACATGAGTCATTCAGTAAGCATACCTCTAAGTGAGGGTTTTGCCTTGCCAGTGGAAGTGTTCGATGATGTAGAAGACGTCGTGTAGGCCGTTTCCGTTGCGTATGTTCCATCGGCCAGCACTTTCGGTCTCGTCGCCCCGGTCTGTCCAGTGGTAGCGCTATCTTCAATACCGTCCTCGACATTTCCCTCCGCTTCCCTTATCTCCGCTGCTAAGATCGGAATCTCACCGAGCACGCCTCGAACCTCGACCATCGCCTGTTCGATATTGCTCACACCCTCCACGTACTCTCCCAATATCCAAAGGACGCCCCTGAACACCTTCCCGCTCTTTATGCTATTGACTGTAGCCGTCAATTTTTCGGTGATCGCCGGGCGTAGGGAGGGGAACTTTTCGACAACTTCTCGGACGAACAGGACGACATCCATGGCAGAGGGGTTGTTGGAGTCTCCGAGAAAATCCATCAACGCATGCACTACACTAGCCGCTACTTCCGAGAATTTGACCGCCATGACGTGAATGCTTTGGATCAAAAGCTGTCGATACTCTGGCGCCTATGTAAGAACGAGATCAGCATTGATTCTATGGCGAGATCGATGGTCAAAACCTTGTCGTAATCATGTTCCTGCGTCCGCTGAAGCTGCTTCTTAAGGAACAACACGACTTCTTCGACGTTGCGGGCAGAGGTCATTCTCAACACGATGGACATCGCCTTCCGGCGTACCTCCATGTCGGCACTATTTCGTAGGTCAAGGCAACGCACGGACTGGTAAGATCAGACTTGCCTGGATAGAACTTGCAGTACGTCCATGATGAGTCCGTGCAATACAGCTCCATGCCTCGAACGCAGCGCGTCCAGTCTGTCGAGGACGATGAGTTTGACATTGTTGTCGGATTCCTTGATAACCAGGTTCACGAAACACGACGCCGCGGCTAATGACATACGAATTCCATCCAGTGTTTAGCAGAAGACTGAAGGGCGCACCTTTGACCGCAGCGGGGTTTTGTGTCAGTGTAGTGAGCGTGGTTGCA
Organism: Leccinellum luteum; assembly: GCA_038091855.1. Taxonomy (NCBI): domain Eukaryota; kingdom Fungi; phylum Basidiomycota; class Agaricomycetes; order Boletales; family Boletaceae; genus Leccinellum; species Leccinellum luteum. Next base: position 7,284 of record JBBPPG010000674.1, read on the forward strand.
GCTTCATACTTGACAGCATGCGACGACGAGTTCAACAGCTCGAACATGCAACGAATGTATCGGGGCTGTCTCATCAGAGGCGTTGAGCGTACGAACGCGATGGGATGCTCAAGCATCACTCACTTTATGGGCGGTATCATTCACACAGTCCATCCGGGCGACCTCGATAATGGCCATTTGTAGCCCTTCGTCCATCGAGGCGACTCCATCCCAAACGCTCCTCAACCACTCCACCGCCTTATTCATTGCTACGTTTGCGAGAAACACGAACGCGTTCCGCTTGCATGTGGCGTCAGATTCAGCGGCAAGGAAGGTCTGCATCAGTTCCGCGGCGTCAGGAACGAGGGACTCGTGCTCGCGATGGACCGTATAAAGAGCAAAAACGGCAGCTTTGCGGACATACGAATGGCGGTGTTCAAGATTAGCACGGAGAGTGGGGATGAGAGGCTCGAGGAGTTCGACGTCTTTGGAAATTTTTTGGAGGAAGCGGAGGGTTGCGCCACGGATATATTCGTTTGGGTGTTGCTGGCAAATACACACGCATTAGTCGATGGACGATTTCGAGCAGAAAGGGACGCACAAGATCGTTACGGATGGCATTGCTGAAAGGTTTGATTAAGAAAACTCGGAAGTGGGCAGAAAAGGAGAGACACGCACACGACGAGAATCATTTCTTGCTTCAGCTTTCCATTCTCGTCGTATTTTGGACAGACTTCCCAATAAAAGTGGAGCAGTTTCTTGAGCTGCTTGTGCTTCGAGGGCATGATGTACTGGATGATGGGCATCAACAGCGTCGGCTATTAGAGAGGTCGCATCAATGTGATCTCCTATATGGATGAACGAATACATAGATGCCCACCTGAGGATTGCCATTGATAGTCGCGACGATGATTCTGCGCAACGTGTCTAGCTTGTCGTCGTCGGAGCCCTTCTCGAGCGTTGACCGGAGCTCCTGCGTTGAGGGAGTCTCCGCAGAATCTTCAAATACGACCGTGTAACATGGAGCCTCTCCGGACATCGTGCTTTCCTCGTCCTCGTCGTCGTGCGTGATGTGTCTCGGTGTGCCCTGCCAAATAACTTCCGTATGGGAAACTATTTCCTCTTTTATAGCAGAGTCCCCTAGTATAAGAGTTTTCCTCCCCTTTCTTTCCTCAGTATTGCACTTCTCGGTTCCAGGTATTAATATTGTTATGCTCGGTTGTCTATCTGGTACTCACCTTTTCTCGATTCTAGTTATCCTTGCGCCATACGTGTGTTGTCTATCTGGCTCAAATGTCATTACGAAAGACCGTACGTGACAATTATTATTTATCTTTGTCTCATCGTCATGCAGGAATATCCAGGTCCGGTCCCCAACCCCAGAGCCTGAGGGGTCCCAGTCATCTGATCAATCGGCAAAGAAAGCCAGGATCGAGCCGCAGTCGGAAAAGTGCGAAAAAGAATGTCAACGGAAAGGGGCTGCCAGTGACTCGCCTGGTTCCCAGTCGTCCGAGGATTCCCGCGACTCGGACATCGAATCAGAACTTTCCCATTCAAGGACTCCATCCCCGACGCCAGCGTCGGGCCCTTGTACCTGCACCTGTGGTGGCTGCTGCTGCCACGGAACTGCGTCTGAACCGAAACACTGCGTCCGCTGTCACAGGACATACACCTTCAATCACTCACAAGCGTGCACGGTACCGCATGTCTATAAACCTGGGAATGATCAGGATTCAGATTACGCAGATGTGGTGGTCCGCTCCTCGGTATCAATGTGTTGCGGTGGTAAGGCGGTATTGGGCGAAGACGTGAAATATGGCAATTTTTCGCAGCCATCCACCTGCTTCGTGGGGTGGCACACGACCGACGCATCTGCAATCGAAGGACAGTACAATGGTATCAACGTCCTCCGATGCAATTCAGCTCCTGACAACAAGTGCAAGCGAACTCGGATGAAGTACCCCTGTCATTATCGACCTCTCTTCCAGGCAGACGTGAAGTACATCGAGGTCGATCGTGGGGATCACCACAGGTACTTGGACAGGAAACGGGAAGAATACGACAAAAAGCGTTCGTTCCCATCGTTCAAGAACGTGTTTGAAGACGTACTGGGCGACTATGGCCATTCGTGAATGGGGTGGTTTGGCGTGCAGCGAGCTTCAGCGTACGGAGATCAACGCGCGTTCGCGAATTGAGGACTTTGGTTGTACAAAAAATGGCTACTATATGTATCAATAGTCATCGTTGGAGCCAGTGGTATGTAGTGATTGACGGCGAGTGCAAGAACTGATCAATTGATCATCCCAGACTTCTTCAAATGCGACAAGGAGTGGGTCTGGAATACAAGCATAGTATACAGGGACTCGTTGCAAACTGCGACTAGCAACAACAGTATCTTTGCGAACTTCAACTCGACATAAGAAGTAATAAATAAAGTACTCGCGTGCCGTCCAACTGCAAGATCTCGAGGCTCGGGCGCAGACCATGGTCACCAGTTCACCTCCCAGTCAAGCGAATCTCCAACCATCGCAAAGGTGGGAACGTCACTGCTGCAAAAGCAGCTGAGAGCTATGCCAGGGAGACAAAGTCAGCGATGCGCGAACGTGTCGGGGGACCACCACCGAGAAAGCAACGCATCGCACCTCGAAACCAAGATCGGCGCCGTACGCCGCACCGGCCAGTTTTCCGATCGGCCCAATATACCACACTTGCGACATGCCGACCACCGCACCGGTTATGCCAAAGCAGCACGCCAAGATGCCCGCGATGCCCATAGGAAGTCTGGGGATATGTGAGGATGATCGAATCAAATCAAGCGTATGATCACCAGGAACGAAAGAGGGGCACATACTTGGAAGAGTTATCCCAGTCATCCAAATTATATCCCCCCAACATGCCCCCTTTACGCCGAAAGATGAAATGTTCCTCTGCAACGATGACGATGAAGAATGTCGTCCAATAACTCAATACGGACAAAAAGTCAGTGAGGATTTCGCTGAAATGTTCCCGCCCAGCAACACCAGCGACGGTATAGACGATGAAAACGACGAAAACCCATAGAAAACGAGGCACGATCGCAAAAGGACGACCAAGCGCTTGTATGGAGAGAGCGGCAGAGTATGTGTTTGGAATATTGTTGGAGCTTTTATCATATAAGCATGGGGTTTGGATAAGAAGAGAATGACCAACATGGCGCTGAGTGCCAGTAGCACTAGAAGGAACTTTCCTCCACCTCCCCAAGGCGATAAGACTTGGGCGATCAGTGCACCGGTGTCCCCACTTGAACCCAACGCATCGATATAGGCAGGGTCAGTGATGGTCATCAATGCAGCACCGAGCATCACGGTGAAGACTATCGGAAGGAACAAGCCAAAGAAAGTCAACCAAAATACCCGCCATGGATTCGTGTTGGCCGGCAGGCGAACATTGTAATCAGCGGCGATGGGCGCCCAGCCGGCTACCGAGCCAAAGATGATGGCGCCGTAGCTGAGAATGTCAGAACTAAGGGCTCTTCCTGTATCTTCTAGAGGTTTTTGCGCGTTCACGTCATACCCAGCATTCCCGCCGAGTCCGTAGAGACAACATACGATGAAAAGCATGACTATCCAGGCATAGCGTTCGTAGATGTGAACTAGATTGTAGCCGACAAAACAAGGGACGAGGGAGCAGACACCGATGATGATGATGCCGCCAACGAGCGGAAGATTGTGTGTGTTGATCGAAGAGAGGGTTTGACCACCAAGGATGACGGCGAGCACGGAAAATCCGAGTCTAAGACAAGTGTCATCGGGGTGAGTAACAGATACAGATTTCTCAGAAAAGAGGAATTACTGGGTAAGGATGTTGAGGACGGAATAGAAGATGCCTCCGATGTACCCTGAGCTATAACGGGCGATGACCATTGTACGCAAGCCAGTCTGTGGACCGAGGGTGGCGATGAAAGCTGTTGCCATACTACCCAGAGCACCGAAACAGAAAATAGTTGCAAATGCGTGGCTGGGATTGGCTGAGTGTAAGCCAGGACGGGTGATTGATCGATAGACTTACGGTAGGGTAAGAGTGAAAGTAAACTGTGCCAACACACCTATAGGTATGGTCGTAAGCACCATATTTACCGACCTATTACGTTGCTGAGGTTTGAAAGAAATATGAAGACGAGAACGTGGCATACCACCACATAAACAGACTGCAGGCGATAGTGAATACATTGAAGCCCTGCACGTCAAAGCGAACGCTAAACATACCTGTTCAAGATGTTTTTTGTTTCCCTCTGGTTTTCTGGGACACGTTCTATGCCTCTTGCTTCAACACCGTTGTCGAAGAGCTTGGTGAGAAAAGGGCCCAAGACACCGAAACGGTTTGCAATAACGGTATCTGGTGCTTCCTCGATTGCGTACCGGGTACCAAAAGGTGGGGAGCCTTTTTCCCGGTCATCGAACTCTTGACTGACCTCCTTGAGCATGTTGAGGGAGGGGGAGAGGAGGAGGACGTGATTGGTACAAAGCACAAGCTAAGTAGATGTGACCGTGAAGGGCGGTGTCCGGAAGCGCTAAGTGCCGGATGATCGGAAACGTGACCGCAGGGCGCGGAATGTAAGTACGCGGCCTATTCTAGGCTGTCGATTCAAATCTCGCCAAGAAGTTTACTCCAAACTAATCACGTAACGTACTTGAATGACGTCGGAACAGACCGTGATAGCAGTGCAGCCCAATCGTTCACATAAAAACCAATATCGATTGTGCCTATCAAGTGAGCAGCCAGAGCCACTGGCAGTCGCAGTGTGAACGATAAGGATAAGCATCCTCAAGTTGCGGGAGCAATTGAAAAGTTCCTGATAAGATGTGTGAAAAGTGAGGCACTTCGCGGCGCGCCCAATATGGGCCATTGACCGGTGCGACCTCCACAGGACCACTGACACGGGTTCAGACGGACCAGAAAAATCAAGCGTTCTTATCAGTTCGAAACGGTGCCCGCCCCCTGGCTAACAGAGATTAGCAATGGTGAAGCCCGAACAACGTTGACATCTCACCCGAGCTTCCAGGATAGTTACAATATTAGCACTAGTCACATCAGTATGAATCAGTATGATTCCGTCCTGAATGCCAGGTGCTCGTGTCAAAGGTGGAGTCGTGACGATGTGGTTTGGTTACCAAACGCAGCGTCACATCCAGGATCTCCATGCGCCTGCAAATTATGCGGTGCGATCACTGGCAGCGTCAACGACGAGGCGAGAACGTGGTCTGTAATGCACTGACGAATAGAGTGTGCCATATGGCGGTGCTGCTACAGTGCGACGCCGATACATACTGTAACGTCAACTTGAAAATGCCAATGCCCTTACAGAGATATACATCATTGATCAGAGGGGTCGACGTACGTCGTGAGTGTTCGGGCTGAGATTCATAGCGAAGGACATTGATCAGCGCTCGGATATGCATGACAGAGCTAGACGTTGAAACGCTTGTTCAGTCAATCCAGTTAAACGGCCGAAAAACGCCTGATGGATGGGTTCCGTCGTTCTGAAACTCCTCGGTGACCGAGTCTAGAAGCTGGACACGCACTACTTACCCTTCAAATACTCGCCAGATTCTCCCCATCCTCAATACAACTTAGTAAAGATGTATCCGTCTTCCAACCCGAGCTCATTTCGGCCAGGTTGAACGTCGCCAAAACGGACAAGTCTGAGTGATGGCAACACCAGGAACGACTACGTACACTGTCTTTGCTGGCTTCTCAAGTCATCATCCTAGAGAAAGCTGGGGCTTCATGAGGGATTGGACGTTTACATACATCATACTCACATTCGAACTCGGTGGATCATCAAGTAGTGGCAGTTATCATAATGAGTCCTGACGTAATCAGTGATAGGAGTCAAATTTTAAGCGACGCTGTTTCAAAAGGAAGGAACTCGATTTCAATGCTCAACTACGGAAGAAAAAAAATGTACCTCACTAGCACCTCAGTCTTTCCGTGCCACTCCAATTTTCTAATCTCTCTTGTTGGCGGCCAAGGATGATCGTGGTGAGATGTATTCACATTTCTCACTGGACTTTTCAGAACCAGAGGAGTACATAGATGACATTATGCACTTCAAGTTCGCCATTATCTGCACAACTTTCAGAGCTGGGAAATCGGTACTTGACTCTCGCAGCCATGGAGCCCTCAGGTTCAATGTCAACTTACAGTTCTGCTCCGTTCAATTGGTGGAGCAGACTTCGTGTCTCACGCGCGCGACTCGTCATCATGACTCCCCCGTCCTTCCGGAGCGCTTGCCGTACCCGGTTCATGGTGATCCGTCGACATCCTTTCTACCGCAGGCGTGGACATACCCACTTCGCGTTTCGTTGCAAGAAAAAATTAGTCGGTTGCTTGGTATCTGTGCGTCTGGGCCTTCCATCACGGGGACGACGCAGTGCATGCATGCAACCAATGGATGAAACCAGCGGTGCCAAGGATGCCAGGCTTCTGATCGTTCTCAACGTCTTTTCCATTCCACCCCAACGTCGCATATCCAAATGGCCCTTTTCATCTTATTTTCGCCCGGCCACTGATATTGAACGCGCATCGTCACCATTTTCGCCTTGATCACGGTTGGGGTTGGCGACACAGCGCACGATTCGCGACTTGCCTCGTTTCCTACTGGACACCCAAATTGCCTCTCACAACGAATACATTCACGTCCTCCTTTATATTCATGTGCTGGTATACCATCTTCCTACTGCAGGCAATGCATGTCCAAGCTAATCTTACAACTGTAGCACACTGTTTTTATGCCGAAAAGTGGGCGAACCATTCCTTGATTCCGCGTGCACTCTCCTCCTTTGCCCAACCTGTTCAAGGCAAAATGTTCGTCGTCTCGAAAACGATACGCAGAAAGAAAAGCAACGCTCACGTTCGTGAGGCACATCCATGTTCCCGCGCACAGCGAACCCATGCGAAACGCCCGAGAACACTTGGATAAAGTAGGTCGACTTGTTACGTACCAGGATGTCCTCTGCGAGTCGTCGATTCTCAAGAGAGAAGCTCCAGTCCACCTCTTTCGTACAATGGGTCAGCTCTACGCTAAAGCATGTACCGAACACCGTTATCGGAACTCACCCAAACAGAAAAGGAGGATGGGACCTGTAGGGATAGAGATACTATGAGCCCGGAACAATTGGAAGGATGCTCGGGGAAGACGTACGGGCGACCTTTTCGAAATGGCTCTCCTCGAGGAAAGAGGGGTGGGCGATGGCACCTACCAGAACGTGCGTACGTTCATCAATGTGTTTCAAAACAATAAGAGACAGTTACCTGCGACGATGGCACCCTCTGCAGATAGATCAAGCACGAATGGTGCGCCGAAGCAGTACCCTGGATAGACATTCGCTTAATATACGTCACTCGTCTTGAATAGCGAAGGACGTACCGACTGCAGTGTACCTTGTCGTCTCGGTGCCTAGCGAGCAAAGACAGAAATGATGAGGACCATGCATGGGATGAATCTGTGCCTTTTGAACGGGCGTGCTCACCGTACGCCGCCTTGACGGCATCGAACCACTTTGGGAAGGCCTCCATCGCAGGGGCGAGCGCCCCGGTACTCCAAGCCATCCAGTCGCTGTCCTTTGGCAAGTCCTGGAAGTGCGTTCCAAACAAATAGTCTGGTCCGAGCAAAATGAATCCTGCAGAACCCAACATCGTCAGTTTCGTTCTCCGAGCGCGAGCGCGCGCAACGTACCGCACGAGGCAAAGCAGTCTTCGAGCAGCTGGTTATTGATGTACATCGGTCCAAAGACGTCCGAGAAGAATAGGAGAACTTTCTTGTGTGGTCCAGTCGTCGAGCCCGCAGGCGGTTCTGAGTGTCGAGCCCGCCGAGGGATTTGACGCGACCAACAGAGGTGCCTGTGTGTTTGAGTCCGGTGATGCAGCATGACGTGGGGGGACCTGCCAGCGTTCTCAACATTGTATGAGTGCGTGCGTGAGTTGAGCTGCCGGCCATCATCAACATGGGGCCGATTTTATCCTCCAACTTCGACTGCCACGATGAAAGAAATTCATCATGCGTATTACGAGCAACCAGCTAACCGAACAAGGCTTACAATATCGATTGCTAAGACGCGAGAGGTTGCATAATGGGTTATCGTTACAACGGTTTGGTGATACATATGATGATCAGTACTTGATGAAAACGATCGTTCCTTTATAAGCGCGTCCACGTAAACATTGCGCTACGCGGCGAATCTATCGAACCAGTGCAAGAATCCACGTGCGCATTCCTCTTTGGCGAAGCCTGAAGAAGAGATGATTTATAAGGATGATGACGAGGGATCTATTACGAGAAACGGAGGAGAGGATGTGACTCAAAGGAACGTACGCTGGGTATCGTCCGAGAGGTCACCACGCGTGCCGAACCCGTGTGTGGTGCCGCTGAAGACTTGGAAGTAATACTGCGCCTTGTTCTTGACGAGGATGTCTTCCGCCTGGCGACGCGCTTCGGTAGGGAAGGCCATGTCGGTTTCTAGATACAACAGCGATCACCAGTTAGGGCCGCTCGAGTCGCGGGATGACAATCGAGAGATGAGTCATTATCACCTGCACAGCCAAAGGCGATGGGCGCTGATTAGGAGGAATGCGTCGTCAGGGTACGTTTTCGCAAACGAGAGCGTATTCTCTCACCGACGCATTTCTCGATGACTTGTGCATCGAGCTGTTTGGTCGCACCGTCGTACAGTCTAGAGGGATGGGCGACGGCGGCTGTGGACGATAGAGGTCAAAGATGGGAACAGCACCGCTGTCGGAGGAAAGATGGCACACCTGCTGCGAGCTTGAATGCGGGGTCGTTGGCGAGCGTGAAGACATATGGAGCCCCGAAACAGTATCCTGGAGGTTAGGTACCTGAATAGTAGAACGAGGGAGGGAAAAGAAGCCTGGCATACCAACTGCAAAGTATTTCACGTCTGAGGTACCTAATCCCGATGTTCAGTTGCGACAAAGTAGGGATGGGTTTCTTTTCTGACCGTAGCGTTGCCTGACTGCCTCGACCCACCTCGGGGCGCACTCGCGTGCTCGAGGGACAACCTTGGCGATCCAGCTACCTGTGTTAAAGTCGGGCTGCCTCTTCAACTCCTCCAGCCTTTCGCCAAAGAAGTAGTCGACGCCAAGGACGGTGTAACCTGTTCATTGCGTTGTTAGCTCAGAACTGGGAGGTCGTAATCAAAAAAACCTTTGGAAGCAAACCAATCCTGGATGAGCTGGCTGTTGATGTAGAACGGGCTGAACACATCAGCAAAGTAGAGCAGGATCTTCTTCTGCCCAGTGGTCGCGGTAGGCTCAGAGATGTACGTGTCTACGCCAGCGATAGTCTCTGAGCGCCCGACGGGTGTGCCGGCGTGGGGGACGGTCTTGAAGCAATCGGCGCAGGACATGATGATATGATGAAGCGAAGAGCTACATAGCTGTTACTAAATACTAAGTACGGGGGGGCTGTGTTGCGGCAGTTCGCATCTTTCACCTTTTCACCATGGCCGACAATGAAATTCATATCAACGTCAAGGGTTCGTCTACTTTTACTTGACTTTCGTTTATCCTCGACTCACACTTCTCATACAGGCCCTAGCGAGCTCAAGATCCAGATATCGATCAGCCTAGACAAGACCGTCCTCGACCTGAAGCGCGCCATCGCTGAGAAGTCGGACGTGGAAGCTGATCGACAGAGGCTGATCTACTCCGGTACGTGTACTATTCGTCCTCGCACCGCAAGATCTCGACTCTGACCTCTATTTGATCAGGGAGAGTGCTCAAGGTACTGATGGTGGCATCTCACCGATCTTGGATACCGCTCACCTAATCGCTTCGCTTCCAGGACGAAGACCAGCTGTCGGCATACAAGATCCAGTCGTCACATACCGTCCACATGGTCAAGGGAACGGCACGTGCAGCGCCCGCTGCTAGCTCATCTGCACCACCTGCTCAGCATATCCCCACCATGCAAGCTGGCCAGAACCCGTCCGATCCGCTAACGCTCCTCAACAGCTACATGGGCCACGGGGCTATGGCTGGGCTGAACCCATTCGCGGAGATGGGCGTAAACCAAAATGACCCCAACATGGTGCGTAGTTACCTCGCGAACGCCACCCACGATCGACCGATGTCAGCTGTTCTCAGTTTCAAAACATGATGCAATCGCCCGAGTTCCTACAACAAATGTCTTCCATCATGTCAAATCCCGCCATCCTTGACCAGATCATCGCGCTCAACCCGCAGCTAGCCTCGATGGGACCCCAAATCCGAGAAGTTTTCCAAAGCGACCAGTTTAGGCAGATGGTGTTCGTACCGTTTTTCACATCTGTCCTTCATTATTGAATCGATTGCGCGTCTATGCCAATCCATTTTTCACATCAATCGAATAGGTCAAACCCGGAAACGCTGAGTACCATGATGCGAATGTCGGCGATGATGCACGGGGCCGGACCTGGAGGCGTCGGTGGAGCCTTTCCAGGTACGTTCCCAGCCCCGGGAATCCCCTCTAGCGCAGCTGGCACCGGTATGACCAACCCCACGTCGCCATCCGCGACGACACAACCCGGCGCGATTGGTGCGGGTACTAACCCCGCCGGTGGTCTTGGTGGGGGCCTA
>JBBPPG010000675.1:0-17867 GCA_038091855.1 Leccinellum luteum
AGGAGAGATGGTTCTCATGATGGTTGTGGTTGGAAACAAAGATGCATGTGAACTATTTTAAACTCAGGCATGGTTCTAATATGTGTATGTTTGTTTGTATGACCAAATATAATCAAATAACACTTGATTTCAATGTAATGAGCAAAGGATGCAAAACTATTGTAATGGTATTGATGTTTTGAAATGGCTGTATCTTTGCAGTATGTAAGCAAAATCACATGACCCTGGGGACAACATTGTAGTTAATGGTTTGTACGTTATTTGTTCCCACCAAAGCAAAGCGAAATTCCCACGAGTGATTGCGGGGTGCTTCCTGCCCCAGTTTGGGGTTAGACATTGCAGCAGTTTTGCACCTCACTGTAGCATCTCAGTCAACTCCACTTATGGCTAGTGAACATTCCAAGTATAAAACACTGGGTGTCAAATACATATCATGAATCCATGGACTCCGATGCAGAAAGATACATTGGCACTTTATTGGACACTCAGCCAGGATGAGACTAGAACATTCATGGGGAACCTCTTCAGTGATAGACAAATTTTTGGCTCAGGGAATACTATAATTGATCTCACCCTGAACCATCTCAATGTGCAAGGGCTTTGGTCAAGCAGCTCAGAACAATGGCAGACCTATCCAGATTCAGAAAATAACTATTCAGAATAAAATATCACTAAGTTCTTGAACCAGATATTGGACAACCTGCCTGACAGTATTCTCTGCAATAGGTGAATTGCTCTTATATAAATCATCTTTGCCTCATATCTTATGACAACTTTGGGTAGACAATAGATAGGGTCAGGGGCAAACAACCCATTGAATGGATTCTCAGGTGCTATCCAGAAGCTAGACCTTATTCTCTGTGAGAAGTCTATCATCAAGAAATGTAAAATCAAGAAAAATCACCAGTTTGACCTCCAAACTGATGTCTATGCTATTGGTGAGGTGAAAAAGAATATCATTGAGAATATCAGAGCCTTGTTTATTAAACTTGCTGGCAAGGTCATCTTCTAGCTTGAGACTCAGGATAGATGTTATATGACACCAGGCCTCCAACTCTTGGAAACTGACATCATCTTTAGTCTTTTCAATCGTGGAGGTTCCATTTGCATATATCTCCTCAATATCCACAAGTATTCCATCAAATTTCTTCATATACTACTGGATATCATGTTTGGTGATGGCATTATGCTCAGCTTTGATCCCATGGTCTTGCCTATTGTGAATGGTAGAAAGCAAATTTGAATTATAAAGGACAGGGCCAACTGGATTATTTCAGTTAACCAACTCCTCTTTATCTTCACATCGCTACACAGTTGGAGAACCACTGTGTGGAGTGGTACTGTTACTGATATCAATTTTCCTGGAAGATTAAGAGAAGAGAAGGTTATTGTTGTTAAGGATTCATTTATAGATCTGATGTGATCGCATATCGAAGACAAAATCCTGAAGATCTTGGAGAAACATGGAATAAAAGGTGTTCCATGGCTCATACATGAACAGTGAATTCAAATGACCCATCCACTGGAGCTCCACTTGACAATGAACCAATCAACTCACATCTTGCACTCTCTAATTATGGATCTCCTGCCTAAAGGGTGCAAATACCACCTGCATGTTTTGTCTCACCTCGTATCTACACTGAAAAGTGATTCTATCTTTGACTTTTTGTCCCTAGCTAAGCTACTCATTGGACTCATCAATTGCTTGGAGAATGTGTCTCATGCCTAGATTGTTATTTCTGTTGATTTCGCACTCTTTTGACTCTTTTACCTTATTGTAGTGTTTCTAGCTTATAGCGCTGTTCCTAACTGTCACCATTGGATTGCCCATGGTCGACTTTCCTATTCCCCAACTTTCCTCGTTGTTCTAGGCCTTTGTGGCTGCTCTATACTCTTTCTTCGAGTTGTGATTACTTTTCCCACAATTGTGGCTGATTGGGGCTGCTAGTTATTCGGATATTTCCGAACATTACTTAAACCTTCGAATCCACTGTTCTGCTTCTTCAGTTACTCACAGTGGACTTCAGGTCAGTAGCTCATTGTATTTCGCTCAATATCATCTTCAGTTACTCACAGTGGACTCCAGTGTGCTCCCTAAGTCCCCTATCAGCGATTACCTCGCACCCCTAAGCTTTCTGCGCTTATCATAGATTGATGGTGAAACCTCACTGACAACTTTCTAGCATACCTCAATGCCTTTGAAAAGGCTTATGTCCTCCATTGGGACATTAGCTTATTCAATCTACTCTTTGTCATCTTAGCAAGTGGAAAGAAGCATAAAACTAGCTTCTTGTAGGCCCTTCATGACAATGAATGCACCTGAATCAAGCAGAAAATTGTAGCACAAGTTACTCATTATAGCCTCCTGACTAACTGGGGTTACATAATTCCAATCAAGAAGCATGTAGGAAACCTTCCAAGCCAAGAAATTGGATAGCTTGCCCAGGCTTTACATTAGATTATTGAGTTACTCAGAATGGAAAAAAAAGTTAAAATCAATTATGGAGCAAGGACAATATTGTAATCCCCCTGGTTGATGAGTCTCTCTCTGATGACCCTAGTGCTCCAATAGATACAAGTTCTCTCTATCACATAGTATGTAGTGAAATATCTCCATATAACATTACTCTGATATTCATCAGAGAACATGGGCATGGATGGCCACAGAGCTTAGCTATGCAGTACCTGGAACACCCATTATATACCAAACTTATCATGATCTGGAATTCTTTTTCTACATTATAGTTACAATATGCCTTCTGTATGACTCCCTTGGCATCACTAAACTTCCCAAAAAACTCACTGAATGCTTCAATCTGCTCTTTGCTATAGTGCATCCCAGCACATCAAAATGACTATAATTCAATCAGATTTTGGCTAGACAGTGATGATCCTCTCTCATATTTCTAGCTATATTCAATTACTCATTTCTCTTCTCAAATGGTTGCATGTTGATTTGATTTTATCTATCAAGCTACAGAATGCTATTGTTCAGACTAATTTCGCCTTCATACATCAGTTGTTTATTGCCGAGATGGTCAAAATGTTCGTCCAACTCCCTAATATCAGCTAGACACCTTATAACAGTGAGGGAGGTGCTGCCATTATTACCCAGAGCAATAATACCTCTAGTATTGCCATCCCACTCTCATCCTCTTCTCTCTCATCACTTGTCATCACCAGCACATTTCTGATCAAGGATGCCCTCTTCTGTCATTTTCCACTCAAAATGATAGGGACATTATCCAGCAGTGCTGGCATCAAGCATACCCTGGATAGCAATGACAACTTGTCTAATTCTTGGAAACCAAAACATGCTCATTCAACTGCCTAACCCATTGATGTCATAGGACCAAGTGTAATGCAGGTGCCAAATGAGCTGAGTATGGGACCCTCAAAATTGCAAACCTTGCCTTCAAGTAAATCATTCCAGAAGCTGTGGGGACTATCCAGTGCATCTTGGTAACATACAAGTAAACTACTGTGTATATCAAGTCCAATAGTATCAATGTTTTAGATATACTTACATATTCTATTGTATCGTAGTTATACATGATATAATTTATGAAATTGCATGTTTGCTTAATATATAAACATGCTGAGCTGTTAGCAGTGTGTACAAAAGGGCATACTACACTTGGATAAATCCCTACTCTCTTCTCTGTACCATAGTTAATAAACACAGAATCTTCTATGATGAAGACAAGGGTGACAAAGATAACAAGGATAATGCTGTAGATTATAGCTCATTTTTCAAGAGAATTTGGAGAGTGCTGGAGAGAGTTGACATATAGCCAGATGCATATGCCTCTATGATGATTTTTATAACTCACATTACTGTTCTTAGGCTCTTAGAATTTACTGCCATAGAACAAGCTACTAGTAGTAGGAAAAGCGTTCCATTTGCTCTGGAAAAGATAGTGGAGGCTATCTGGCCTAGTTATGGATATTTGAGAAAAAGCAGATGGAGCAGGTGAAATAACTTTCAAGGGTCAATATTGCTATGCAAGGTAAAAAAATTAACCCAATGGCACCTTCATCTCAAGATACTGCTAGCCATGAAAGAAACTCATGCAGTGGCTGAGACCCTAATGCCTTCAATATAGTCCTATCCCAGAGGCTCACAGCTGGGTCTTACAATTGCCCACTTTCTCACTGGCTGCATCAGGCAAACAATTTGGTTTTAGATTGCCCAGTTTTCAAGCTCCTAAGGTCGCTGCCACTTAATTCAAGCTCCATATATCCACTGTCATAGCCACAACTCCCTAGTCATCTATTGTAGCTCAAGACAAAATCAGTATCCAGGCCCCTTCTTGCACTTAGTTTTGTCCTGTGATCTCACAGGCTTCATCACGTTCTGTGTCATCATGGAGCAACTCAGTATTCTCTGGTGGGTCTTCTCAATGTGGAGGTACATACTTTGACTTCTCCAATGTCTCATGTACCATCTACATACTCTATGGGTGAGCGTGTGCAATCACATGTCATTGAACATTGGAACAGTGCAGGATCTAGGTCATTAGCCATGTCTTCACATATTACTTCCTTTAACACTGACTGCCAATGACCCTTTCATCACAGAAACTTCGAGAAGCAAGGAAATGGCTTCCATAATCCCTTGTATACCATATTGAGTTGCAGTGCATCCTTCTATCACTTGCTGCTCCACCTCAACAAAACTGGACATGGTCCTAGCACTTCTCTTGGTATCCAAGATAGTGAAGTGTGTGCTTTGTTTTTTTCACACATACTAACCAACTCATTGAAGTCCCACTTGAGATTGATGAAATCTCTCTGAGCGAGGATGAAAGAGTTGCAGAAGAAATGCTATGCCAGCATAAGTCCTGCACTTCCCATTAACATATTTTGTTTGATATGACATGATCACCAGGATCTCCATCTTTACACAATATTGAATTGACCAGATTTTCCTACAAGCTATCAGATATATTCCTGTGATTGTATTGACTACATTTCTATAGCAAATGATGTTAATGATGACTTCATGGATCACAATTGCATGCCCATTCAATCCCAACCAATTGCAAGCAATAGTTCTGCCCTGCTTTTGTCTCT
Source organism: Leccinellum luteum (assembly GCA_038091855.1). NCBI lineage: Eukaryota > Fungi > Basidiomycota > Agaricomycetes > Boletales > Boletaceae > Leccinellum > Leccinellum luteum. The sequence goes on from JBBPPG010000675.1 coordinate 5,077, forward strand.
TTGCTCTTCACGCTTATCTTCCAGTAAATAAATACACTTAGTCCTAACTGTGCCTTATGACATTTCTTTCTATAGCTTGTCCAGTTGATATCACTCAAGCGACCAAGAATATTGTCACTGCCCATCACTAACATAACTCTATGCCTTGGCTGTCAAGCAACTCATAGCTGCTGGCAGCTAGGCAGCAACAAGTCTCAGTTAGAGCTAACAAACAAGATATTTCACCTCAAGTTGCTGCTCAGTTGCAAGAGGTTCCATCTTTCATAGACCTAGAAAGCAATGAGTACAATGTTAGTGTCCATGCAATCAAGCTAGTCAGTCCTACAACAGAGGGGGTGGAACCATGGCAGCTCTAGTTTTACAGTTCTTGCAAGTGTGCAAAGCAGTTTTCCCACAGTAATGCTGCATCCATCAATGCATTCTCTATGCATCCCACTTACAACATCAAAGTTGTGAAGTACATTAATGAAGCAATTGCCAAACATTGTGAACACTATCTCCATATTATAGATGGTAAGTAAATCTCTTCAATATCAAATTTTCCAATTTAGCAGGTATCTGTTCAGGTTGGTGGGTGCATTACATGTCAGGCATTAGCAGACTGGTATGGAGTTATTTTCTTGTCCATAACAGGCTCATTCATATATTGCTCAACAATACCAGTGAGATCCTGAGACTTGCTGCAATGCAAATATTGAGATTGCCAAACACCTTTTGGATGATGGTGAATCATTCTTGAAAGACAGCATGGATAACAAGATAAGAAATTTTCACTCTAAATAGTATTTACTAACGTCATTGCCAGGGTCATGTTAATAATCTCACTTATCCAGTGCTCACTGGACTCATTATTGACTTTTTTTACACCAGTTTGATCTCTGTTGGTTAGCTCTTTCCAGAAGTCTTTGCAATAGAGATTCTGAGAGTCATGGTGGCTCTCACTATGATAGCTGTTTGTTTTTTTGTGACAAATATTCAGTTGAAGGTCATGCTTGACAAAATGATTGTAGATGCAAGTGAGGTCAACTTCTGGATCACCACTTACAATTCTCTGGTTTATGTTGAAATTCTTGGCCTCATGAACAAATATGACACTAGCCCTATTCATTGTGTCAAAACTCATACTTTCTGTGTCTGATAGGCAGAACTTGGCAGGTAAGTTAGCCATAATTTAGATGTGGTTCTGTATTCTCATTGGATGATATATAGCAATGATATGACTAAGCAGGAACTGGTTGAATTTGTGAGTGGATTTGATGTTGATCTTACCTAATATGATGACATTTTGATATCTTATTAGATACTCTATAATGTGATTATTGGTTTGTCCCTGAGTATTCTAGATATCTGCCAAGCCTTTTCTGCCTGCTCTAGCTTTGTCACAGACTAGTCTAGCCTATCCAGTTATATTCCCCAAATAAAGTGTACAAATATATTTATCTATATAATAGTGTCACTAGTCCATTCTAGTCCAGAGAGTGGATAGGGCAGGCTATGAAATCTCTGTGCCAGATCTAGCTAGTTAGGTACCTTGCTGTCAATGTCTAGATAATAGACAATACTATCTAGCTCTGTCCAGAAGGGTGCAAGTTTACTAATGATGGGTTGTTGGGTATTCAGCTAAACTCTATTATTCTCTTTTCTTCACAGTTAAGATCTATTACTGATGTCTATCCCCAGATCCAATAATGCCCAAATCACTCTACAAAGATATCTTCAAGCTCTTCAATGCCAACTACCATTACTGGGCTTACAAAATGATAGAATTCCTCCACTCTCAAGGACTCTGGTCCAAGATGGTACATCCCTGTCCCAAGTTCACTGAAACTTGCAAGAATGGCACTGAAATGAAGACCAAGGAGCAGATTGCTGCCCATGAGAAATAGGATGATGCAGATGACCAGGTACTTGAGTTTATCACTCTCTACCTTAAGGCCCACATCCATGTTGCCTTTGATAACTTCAACATCTCCATGGAGCTCTGGACTGCTCTCAAGCAAGCTTATGATACTCTCTCTATCATATTTGCCTACATGGAGTTCAGGCAACTCCTCTCTCTAGTCATGCTAGAGAACAATCACCTGGCTGGAGCCTTTGCCAAGCTCCATGCTTACTACATCACCCTCAAGGAGCTCAATCACAAAATCCCAGAGAAGATCCAGGTAATGATTTACCTGTCAAAACTAACCAAGTACATGGACTTTGTGGCATGGCTATTGAACAATAGTAACCCAAAGACTCAAGCAATGATTTGACTTCTGCATCCATTGAGCACATGGCTGTGGCTACCTAGAAACAGCATATTTTCAAGTGTAAGCTCAATAATGACTCCAGCCACAAGGCTAACAAGATCTCTGCCATCAAGAGGAAAGGCAAAGAAGATCCCACCTTTGACAATCAGAAGGAGAATGGCAAGAATAACAACAAAGAGAAATATCATCAAGAGAAGAAGCCCAAGGAGGGTAACAAGAAACCTGGTAGCTACCATGAGCATGCTAAGGCTTATGTCAAAGCCACTGCCAAGAAAGCCTTGAATAGCTCCAGTGGCCATGGTAGTAGTGACTCTGATGACACTATTATCCCCCTCCTAGAAGCAACAAGGCTAAGGCCTTGTTTGCTTTTGTAAACTTCATCCATGCCCCCATCATTATTAACCCCACCTCTTTCTTCTTCTTTGCTCCTATTTGTGATGTCCAGAAGACCTTGTACACCCCCAGTGTTGCTTATTATGGACTGCCAGCATTTCCTCAAACTGCTGCCACCATCTCACTCTCTCACAAGATGAATATTACTCCTACTTCACAAACTGTGTGCTGTCTAGAGTCTATTGCAAACTATTGTTCCAACTGGTCTGACAGAGCCATCACCTCCTCCTGCCACTTCCTCATTGACTGTCTTGAAGATATTAAGAGAATCACCATCACTGATATCATGGCACTCATGGAGGTAAATAACAAGGATGATGTTGTCTCCTTGAAGAAACTTGAAGTGCACAATGAGTATATCTCATGCTTCTTTGATGAGACTGCTAATGCAGATATTTAGTATGCCCTACCATTTCTCTGCCTGAACTACACTAACACTATTGTATGCACCATTCCATAACAGACATCATGATATTGATTACATGCTCGAATGTTTATAGTAGATATCAATAAATCTATTACACTATCACAACCAATAGGTGATGACTGTAAGGGTAAAGGAAAAGGAAGAGCAATAGAAATCCCTTCCAATACATGGCTTCTTGATTCTGGAACCTCCTCCTACTTCATGTGTGATATTGATGATTTTTCCAAATACCACAAATATGAAAAGCTGACATATTCACAAATGGCTAATGGCAAAGCACCAATTCTAGATGTTGGAACCATTCTAATAAATTACAAAGGCAAGACTATTCACCTATCACCAGTCATATACATGCCCATATGCAAAATTCAACTCATACAATATCCATGGAGATATTACTACAGGAAGACAACTGTCTAACCCTGATAACATTGAACAGACTAATCAAATTCTTCAATACAGTAAAAGACAATTTTATCCTTCCACATACACAGAGATATCATGTATTGCCAGTAGCTCTGCACATCAGTAATCAAAGCCTAGAACCATAACATTGCTATGAGTTCTATTGATTATGACACAATGCACAGGAGAATGGGCCATCCCTCTCAAGATATTCTCAAAGCAGCCAGAAAGCATACTAAAGACTGTCCTGAGATTGACATACCCTCTCAAAACCCTATATGCCCTAGATACAAGCTCAGCAAATAGCCAAATCACCCTTTTCCTTATAATGAAACTTGTGCCTCCACTACATGTGAGCTTATACATGCCAATCTCAAATCATATGAGATTAAATCACATCACCAGTATAAATATGCCATAGTACTCTTGAATAACCACATGTCCATGGCTTAGATAAACTCCATCTGATCAAAAGACCAGACCCTCAAAGTGTCAAACACTGTTTTACCTATGTCCACAATCAATACGACTCTACAGTCAAAGGTTAGATGTCCAATGCTGAAGGAGAATTTACCTCTAAAGCATTTGTTGACTATATGAAGGACAATGGTACTCACATTTACCAGTTCACTTCATATACTCACCAGCAAAATAGGTGAGTGGAAAGGCTTATCTGGACTCTGTTCAACAAAGCACAGGCAATAAGGTTACATGCCTGCCTGTCTCTGAATACCCAGGAATTCACATCAGAGCATGCTGCTCATGTATACAACTGAACACCAGTGCCTTAAGTCCACACTCCATAGACTGGTTGGCTATACACCAACTGATGCAGTTTCTCATGACCATGACTTATCATCCTCAGACTCCTCAGACTCCTCAAATGATGACTTCAGTCATCCTGAGTCTCCTATTACTCATAATCCATCCCAAGAAATAATGTTTTCTTCATTCCTGCCGGCTTTGCCTATCACTTTGAAATGTCCCTGCTATCACATTTGCACTCCTCTACCTCCTCCTGTTCACTCTCAGCATAAATGCTAACCTTCACTTTTCCCTGACAATGCCTATGGTGAATGCCAATACCTGCTTGATCAACTCTGTGATCTCAAGTCAGAAATTCCTTGGATGCTGGAGCACAATAAATATGAACAGCCTGTTCCCAGTATGCTCCCTGTCTGACTCTGTTAAAAGATGATGTAGACCACCTCATCCAGGAAGAGGGAGAATCTTTACTCATGATTCTAATGTCAAAGGTGATCCAGCTGAACTACTAGGACTGGAAGTATAAAGACATACTCAAGCTCCCTGCTAAAGAGCAGAAACTCTGGCATGAGGCTTGCCTCAAGGAGCTGCAAATGCTCAAAGACCATAAAGTCTATAAAATAGTACTTAGACCAGCAGACTAGAAAGTCATCTATAATTGCTGGGTTTTCGATGTTAAACTGGATGGTTGAAAATGAGCTTGCTTGGTAGCTAAAGGCTTCTCCCAGGTTGAGAGACTCAATTTCAACCAAATATTTTTACCAGTAGTCCAATTTGAGATGGTTCAAGCCATGCTTACTCTCACAACCCTAGAAAAGTAACACCTAATGGGACTAGACATCCAATCTGCATATCTCTATGGGAAACTGGATGAAGAAATATATATGAAATTTCTGGAAGAGTTTGTGCCACCTAATTCAAAAGGCAAAGTTCTCTAACTCTGCAGACTATATGGCCTGAAACAAGCTGGTTTAGTTTGGTGGCATGCATTGGATCAGTCAATAAAGAAACTTAGCTTTGAGCATCTGAAATCTGATGTCAGTCTCTTCATATATCGCAAAAGAGACAATATAATCCTAGCAATCATCTATGTAGATGACATCCTCTTCTGTAGACCTAACAAAGCTTTCATAGACAAGCTAAAGGCTGCATTCATGAAAAAGTGGGAATGTTACAATCTCAGGAAACAAATGGAGTTCCTGAAGGTGAGGATCTGGCATGATGGTCAAAGATTATATCTAGACCAATCTGCCAATCTTAAGACAATATTGGAATGCTTCAACATTATCAATGCATGAGTTGCTCAAACTCCTCTTCTCTCTCGATAGTATCCCAAGAAGAACTTGAACACCTCTCCCATTGACCCAGAGCTCTGCCTCCAATTTCAATATGTCATTAGATCACTAATATACCTAATGATGAGTACAAGGCCTGACATTGCCTATACTGTCACCCAATTAGCTAGATAAGCTGCCAATCCTTCCTAGGATCACCTAGACAAACCATATTATATATGCAGATATCTACTTGATATACATAACTATTTGCTAGTCTATAATGATAAGAATGGAAGAGGCTTAATCATCTGCACTGACTTCAACTAGGGTTAGGATACTCAAACTAGATATTTGCAAATAGGTTTTTACCTGAAGCTTGCTGAAGGGGTCTTTCTATGGAATTCCTATCTCCAGAAAACCATAGCTCTCTCCTTCATGGAGATAAATTATATGGCCTTGAGTGAGTTCTCTCACCAACATTAGCAAACTGACTCTCAGCTAGATAGTCTGTCATAGACTAGATAGGGCTGGATAGACATCCTAGCTTGATAGCTCCTCCTAGCAAGGTACCTAACTAGCTAGAGCTGGACAAGACCCTAAAGTCTGTCATAGTCTATTACTAGCTATAAATAGCTGTTTCTAGTCTGTTCTAGAGTACTCTAGTTGTCTCTCTAGTGAGACCTAGAGTGACATAGAGTACTCTGGATAGCTCTAGAAATATAGATATCATTCAGACAATTTACAATTCCAATACCAAAATACAAATATATTATTCTATTGTATACAGATACTATACTACTACTATCTAACTAAACAAAAAACTAATGAATGGACTATAGAAAAAAACAGTTAGTGAAAGATATCAAATATAACAAGGAAAGACATACCAAACACATAATATATGATGATTTTATAATAACAAAAACACAAGTTAGCATACTGAGTCACACTACTAAATGAATCACACTTACCAGGTGTGGTGTGTGGTATGGTATGTGGTAGAGATGATACAAATCAAGAAAAAAGAGGCTATGGGAAAAAAAACTTGCAGGTGTGTTGTTTATATAATATGGTGGTACAAATAGACAAAAATAACTATATATGGAATGCATGCTTGTGCATTTTGTTGAGAATCAAGTGTGGGAACTTTAACTTACATCAGCATTCACTTTTCAAAACCACTAAGTCTTTGCTACACTTTTGTCCAACTAACTAAGCACAACACAATTAAATCAACACCACACTGATGAGATTTTAACAAAGCATATCAAAGTATACTAACCAGATACTAACCAAGTAGTTACTAGATGCTAATCAAGTACTGACCACATACTGATCACTAACTAGACACTAACCAACTTGAAGTACTAACCAGATATTGAGCACTAATCAGATTAGTCTGTCAGAAAACCATTTGCAGAGGCCTACCATGGGAGTTTCATACTTGGTAATGGGTTTACCAAATTTAGTAGATGCCATGGGCTTTCCAACAAATCAAGAATATTGCAATTCTGTTCATATGCAGCTGAGATATGATCAATATTGAGTTGAATATTATTATTATTGTAGCAAATGCTATCAAGAGGACCAATAGAGGTCAGTGAGGGTGTGCATGTCAATGATTACCTGCCGACTGGTCCGCTAGTCAGGTTTTGATACCAACAATCAGGCCTAGACAATAGAGAGAGCTCGAAGATAGTAGTGAAGACTCGCAAGGGAGCCAAGTGAATCCTTAGACAGGAGAGACTTATATGGAGGACTAAGCTGGACCCTTAGGAGAACAAGACTGGGGAGTCTTAATTGCCTGGGTGCATGTATTTATACTATGTATATGCATGGACCATGTAATTTAGCCTACCCTAAAGGTACATGAGTAAGCGGGTCAAGGGTATGACATCACTAGAGCCTAGGGTTAATAGATAAGGAAATAAGATTCATACAGTCATATTACCCTGCGGTTATTGACCAGTGCTAAGCATGAGCATGATTATGTGTGAGTTCAATCGAGTGATAGTATATAGCTTCATATTCATGTATACTAGTATTACTTGTTGGAATGAACGAATGGAATGGTCTCTGCTTTTGTGAGATCTTGTGATGATGATTCCAAGATGATTTTCGCCATGAGATCATTGATACCAAGAGGGGTTAGGAGAGAAAAAGACAATGCTAGAGAAGTCAAGGGTGAAGGGATATCAGGGGTTGATGGAAGGAGGAATGCAGACTCTGGGGTGATGGGTAATGCTGCCTGTATGATTGAGATGAGCTAGTACCCAATGAAGCTTGTGAATGCTTGGCAGCAAATAGAGGCATCAACTTCTTTGTTGAGAATGGGAGAATATGTCTATAGTAAATCATGGACAACAAGAATAGAAAGACAGTGAAAAGTACTACCAACTGAGAAGGTGGAGAGAATCCAGACCAAGGAGAGAGGTGCTGCACATGGTATACCATAGACAACAAAGAGTAGAGACTGTTGTGGTAGACAGCAGATAGTACAAAACGGTTGGGTGCTGAAAATACAGGAAGGTGATGAAGAGACTTGTCCATGGTAAACTGAAGACAGATGAAGGAAAGGATACTGTACATGTTCACCATGTACAGTTGCAAGGAGATACTGCCCATAGTAAACCATGGACAATGAGGTTCTCCATGGTGTTCAACACTGGAGAGTTGGGTGGGACGAGGGACTTAGCATTTTGGCTAACCAGTATGGTGGTCACATGTACAACAGAGCCACACAAAGTATCACACCAGAATTATGGCATTTTTAGGTTGCTTATTGTATATGGAAAACAACAAATAACAGCATGAAAATTTGCAAGTGATATTGATACAAAAAATGTTAAAATAAATATGCACTTTCATGTGATATGTCAGCCATATGAAAATGGCAAAGAAAACAATCTATTTAACGGGATCATAAAGTTAACATGAAACTTGAAATTTGATAAATAACTTTTCTAGTATGAAAAAGCCAAACTTTTCTACTTGGCAAAATAATGAATAAAAGAAAGGATTGTGCTTGGACTTTTCAGCAGCAAAATTTTTGTAATCCATTTCCTTGCTTCCGAGGGTACCCATCATTTGCTCATTAGGTACTCATTGATATCACTCAGCAAGCAATCAATGACCACTCATCAGTATCTGATTTAGTATATGGTATGAATATATTAAATATGATCTTAGTATGTAAATACAAATAAATTTATACCAAATGGTTCACATGCCAGTTTCTAGCAACATCCATAGTAGACTTGACCATTTTTTGGTTGCCTTGTGATATTTTGTAAGTGCCCTTCAAGCTCATTAGATCACTCTAAGGAGCAAATCACCACCCACAAGAAGTGGAATGACACCAATGACCAAGCTCTCAGTTTCATCACTCTCTGTCTTGAGGTGTATGTTCATGCTGCCTTTGACAACTTCACTTCGTCCATGGAGCTTTGGAACACTCTCAAGGTTGCATACAATGTGCTCTCCATTGTGTCTACCTATACAGAGTTTGGGCAACTCCTTTCCCTCACTGTGCTGGAAAACAACCACCCAGCTGGAACTTTCACCAAGCTTCATGCTCACTGCACTGCTCTCAAGAAACTCAATCACAAGATTCCAGAGAAGCTCCAGGTAATGCTTTTAAAGACCTGTCAAAACTCCGCAAATATGCTGACTTCATGGCACAGCTATTAAACAACAGCAAGCCCAATGATAGCAGCAGTGACCCAACTCCCACATCCATCAAATGCATGGCAGTGGCTACCTGGCAACAACACGTTTCCAGGCATAAGCCCAACAACAACTCCGGCCACAGGGCCAACAAGATTTCTGTGGTGAAATGCAAAGGTGATGAAGATCCTGCCTTTGATGAACAAAAGGAGAATGAAAAGGGCAACGACAAGAAGTGTCACCAAGGGAAGAAGCCAGGGGATGGCAGATATAAGGAGGGCAGCTATCTCAACCATGCCAAGGCAGCTGCTGCTGCTGGAATCCCTAAAGAGCTCAAGCAGTGACTCCAATGATACCATTGGCTCTCCTCCATGCAAAGGCAAGGCCAAGGCCATCTTTGCCTTCCCCAACTTCTCCCATGCCCCCATTGTTATCTCCTTCACCTTCACCTCCTTCTCTGCTCCCGTTCACGATGTCTGGAAGACTTTGCACATGCCCTGGTGTTGCTCACTATGGGCCGCTGGCATTCCCTCAGACTGCTGCTGCCATCTCACTTTCCCACAAGATGGATATCACTTCCACTCTGCAGACTGTGCGCCACCTTGAGCCGGTTGTAACCTGCTGCTCCAACTGGTCAGATGGCATCGCCTTCTCCTCCTACCACTCCCTCACTGATCATCTCGAAGACATCAAGAGGATTGCCATCACTAACACCATGGCACTCATAGAGATGAATGACAATGACACTGTCTTATTGGGAGATACCAAAGTCCATGTACATCTCTCAATTCTTCAATGAGGTCACCAACACAGATGTTTAGTATGCCCCACCTTTTCTCTATCCAAACCACCATAATGTTACTGTGAGGATAATCCCACAGATATATAAATTACATATTCCATACCTGTATGTAGTAGATAAACACGAATCTATTATATCTTCAAAAACGATATGCAATGACTCTAAGGGTAAAGGTAAAGGTAAAGCAAATGAAATACCATCCAATGTATGGCTCTTTGATTCAGGAGCTGATAAGTGCAGAAAGCTTAGAGGTGCGAGCTAATTGCAGATAGGGGACTTAGGCAGCACACTGGAGTCCACTGTGAGTAACTAAAGATGATATTGAGTGAAATACAATGAGTTACTGACCTGGAGTCCACTGTGAGTAACTGAAGAAGCAGAACAGTGGACTCGAAGGTTAAAGTAATGTTCAGAAATATCCAAATAACTAGCAGCCACAATCAGCCACAATTATGGGAAAAGTAATCACAACTCAAAGAAAGAGTATAGAGCAGCCACAAAGGACTAGAACAACGAGGAAAGTTGGGGAATAGGAAAGTCAACCATGGGGAATCCAATGGGGATGGTCAGGAACAGCGCTATAAGCTAGAAACACTACAATAAGGTGAAAGAGTCAAAAGAGTGCGAAATCAATAGAAATAAAATTTTCTACATTTTATCAAGGGCATATATTAAATCTAGGCATGGATCAGACCTATGCCTGGATACTATGAGTATTTCATTATTTTCCCATATTAATAATAAATTGCAAGTAAAGCTAATAATGAAGCTTGAGATCTCATGGTGACATAAATTGACCTTCATTATCAAGAGACAGTATCACAATGATATATCACTGATACAAGCAACTTGGAGGCAAGATTGTCACTTTGCTGATTTCTGTCTCATGATAGATTATTTCTGGTCAGAGATACCCATTGCAGTCTAGAATTATCTACACATTGCCAAGGATATATACAAAATCTGGCTATTGATAAGTTCTTTGTCTACATAGTACTGTATGAGCATATTAGATCACTATCATTGCTCCCTTTGATTAATAATCAATTATATGTAAATATAATAATTGAACAAGACATATCATGGCTATATAAACTGATATTTTTCAACTGGAAATAACATTTCTAGATGGCAAATACTCGCACGCTGCCGTGTGGGGTCTCTTGCCAGGCTACAAGCTCGCCAACGGGAAGTGACACTATCCACTGATAGCCATAGTGGCGAACTTGGCGAAGCCTCCGCCGGATCGACCAGCGCTGACATCAGGGAAATGGTGAAGAAAAGATAATCCTAGATAATCCTGAAAAGGGGGTTGATCAAGGGATTATAATGTATTATCTACCATTATCTATCATTATCTACCATTATCATTCTCTTACCAGTTCCCTGATGGATGCAGCATGACAACGTCACAACATTCTTTCACAAGATGGGACACGTATTCCACGGACTGTTGAGTTGGACGAGGTATGCTTGATTCCACGGGATGGTGGTCACAAGGGATGCCGTGGAGGCGCCGTCGCAAATGCTCGAGAATTGGTTAGTTAGGGTGTTCGAATTATTGAATGCGGTTAACATTTTGTCTTACTACTAGGTGCTGGGAGCCCGAAGTGTTGAAAAAGATGTCGAGACATTACAAGATGCAAGAGCCTCTGTCGGACGATCTGATCATGGAGATTATTGACAGGTCAGTTGGTTCGAGTTTTCGTCTGAACGTCTTTAAGCCAGTCACTCAAGATGATGTCACGGTATAAACAGTACAAAGTGTCCGCCGCCACGTTCTCGCAAGCGTAGATTCTCAGTCGGTGATTGGCGATCTCACGGATAGCACCTCGATGACACGGGCTTGGACTACAAGAGCTCACTCAAAGTGATCCGGTTCTCAATGAGAAATCATATCTCAGTGACACTCGCACTAATGACAAGGAGTCCCCTCGAGATCATGCGAGAGCTACGGCTCAAGAAAAGGCTGCATACTTTTGATTGGGATCTTCAAAAGTGACACCCATGAACACTACGGAGAAGGAAACAACGCGTTCGGATGCCTGTTCAGATTGTGGGTGTGATATATCAGTGCTTACTTAATTGAAATTCTGAGCAAGTCACGATGTGCAGTAAAACAGCTGTCTTTAGGCTGGCCTCATTGTGTCTAGTGAGCTTTCTTGCTTGATGAGTGTCGCACACCGGCGGTTGTACCTCCCACACATTGTGTTTGAGGCTCGAGGTCATCGAACAAGGCATAAGCGTGGGCATAGGCAGCGGCAAGCGTGGAGTTTCGACGCATATCGCAAAAGGAAAATGCGAACAGTCGCATTTTCCTTTTTCACTCTGGGTGGTAACTAGGACTTTTGGCATGAGCTGCTCTACCGCCAAACTACAACTTCTATTGAAGGGCTTGGGGGCCTTGCTGCCCTCTCCTGCTTGTGCGCAGTTGCAGGAATGGATCCAAACTCTGGCTGCAGAAGTAGGTGGCTCTGAACTGCCACAGAACCAAGTGGCTTTCCCGACCAAGAAAATCACCCGAAGGCTTGGTTGTCAAGTAGCTTGTCATCGAAATGGCGTCGCTCTTCAAATAGAACCCCAGAAATGGGAGTTTGTCCCAGAACAAGGCCAATCTACCAATCAACGGGCACACATAGTCATCGCTCAGCTCTCAGTCCCGAGTTTCAATTCTATCGTTCATAATCCTCTCGCTTGGTTATCATCTGTTCAAGATGCAGTTTCTATGATAGGTGTGGAGCATAGCGATCCAAGGCACCTCCCCAGCATCATTCACCATTGTGCAACCCTCCGCAGCAGGGAGG
>JBBPPG010000676.1:0-17780 GCA_038091855.1 Leccinellum luteum
ACACCGCAGTTCTAATTATTGATCCTCAGGCTGTGCTGTGGGTCCATGTCACAGCAATTCCTGCTTATCACCTTGTCACCTTTTACTTAGACACTCAGTATCATGGAAGACAGACGACAGGTCAGGCGCTCCGATTGTATTCAGATGCAATACAGTAAGTTCTGTATCTCTGTTCGACATGCAGATGACAAGCAAAGTTTATGCGAGCAGCTCAGTCTCGCAAATAAAACCGTACCAGATGTGACTCGATTACGACAGTCAGTCACATTGTGTATACACCAGTACTACAGCGTTGAACCTATCGCGGGCTGACACAGTCAACGTTTGCCCGCATGATGCTTCACTCGTTTCGATTATGAAGATCCGCGCCCACAAAAAAGGACTTCAACATGTCTAGCAAAATTATACTCGGTCGCTGCATCCAGCATGTAGGGTTGCTATGTAGTACTAAAATCGCGACCAACAGCAGCAATACTCAAAGACCAACGTCGTTGAACCCGGAGGAGCAGGGCTCGTCTGGAACTTCTCATATCCCTTATCGGTGTTGTATGATTCTCACAGGATGTTCATCATAACGATATGTGGGCGTCCCTCGTGCCAGCAGTGCAGCGTGGTAGTAGGGAGGACTGTTGTTCTCTGCTGGACCCACAGCACGCAGACGATATATAAACCTTGTGGTTTCCTCGCACCCTTTCCGTCATTCATTCATACTCCTCTCATCTGTATCCATGTCTTTCATCACCCGACGCAGGGATGCCGGGCAGGCAAATAGTGCTTCGCCTATCTCCACACCATCAGGAAGGACACCTTCTCCAGACGACATTTCGGAGGATCTCGACCTTTCGTCAACCGAATATGCACGTAGACGCAAGGAATTGATGCAACTTATCAATGACTTGCGTTCACTGGGGCAAGTTAGGATCCTGGTGACCTCTTCACGTCACTAACATTGTTTTTCTAGTGCGGAGACACTGATCGATCTTCCTACTATCGTCGTTATCGGTGGCCAGTCTGGTGTGTCCCGACATCATGCGGTTGAATTCGTTTTGCTTGTGGCTTACTGCTCCTTTGTCAGCTGGGAAAAGCTCCCTGGTTGAGGCGGTTAGTGGGGTACGTCGCATCAACTGTTTATCTGGATTATTGGTGACGACTAATGATTCATACTAGGTCAATGTTCCTCGGGACTCAGGAACTTGCACGCGGTATGCCATCCCAGTTTATTTCGTTGCTGCCCTCACTCTCCAAACAGCTGCCCAATGGAGTGCACCATGTCAAGCACTGCGACAACCTGGTCTTGCAAGATCACACTCCGCTTTGATTATGACTCATCCGGACAATCTGCCGACAGCAATAGGGTAGTTACCTTTGGACCTACCATCACTGACAGGAATGAGGTGGATGTGTGGCTCCGTCGTGCACAAGCAGCCATCCTCAATCCAAATCTTCCCCCCGAAAGTTTTCACGGAAAGACCATACAGGAACTGAAAAGCTTTAGTTCGCCTAACACACTCAAATTTTCACGGAACGTGGTTTCTATTTTCATCGAGGATCCCAGTTCCACCGACTTGTCCTTCGTCGATTTACCTGGTTAGTATGGTATTCAAGTGTGCTTCCGTGCTTATCGTATCTGCAGGCTTGATACAAAATGAGGACCCCGAGGTGGTGGAGCTTGTGCGACAGCTTACTGAATCTTACATTTGTCGTCCGAATACTATCATCCTGACCACGATACCGATGAGCGGTAAGTAACGGGATCGTCTTCAGTCAAGCTTATTTCTAATTTCCATGTGTACGTTTAGACGATATGCAAAACCAGCAATCTGTAAGATTGGCGAGAGAAACTGACCCCGAGGGAGAACGCACCATAGGTTGATCCATTTCTGATGCCGAGTATTCATCTCTCACAAGGATTTTTCGTAGGGATCCTCACGAAACCTGACATGCTCGGGGACGGTGCCGTCAATTCCAAGAAACAATGGGTGGAAGTCCTCGAAGGACGTCAGTACAAACTGATGCACGGATATTATTGCGTTCGTCTCCCAGACGATGCTCAGCGGGCAGCGCGCCTCTCGAGGGCAGCGCTCCAGCGCATTGCTGCGGAATATTTCGACAGGACTCCACCATGGAGCGAAGTCACTGACCGCGGGCGTTTCGGGATCCCAGCATTCGTGACAGATATCAGCGTCTTGCTTGTCAGTCATATTAGAAGAGTGTGCGTAGCATTGAAGCATGTTTCAATTCTACTTTGGGCTCAACGAATCATTTCGTAGCATACCACAGCTCAAGCAGGATGTCGAGCGATTGCTTGCGGAATGTCTGGAGAATATCGGTACATTACCCAAGCCCTTGGAAGCTGATCCGCAAATTGAGGTCCTCGTGAGAGTCAACGCATTCTGCGACGCCTTCAAGAGTGTCGTCTCGGGGACCAGCTCAGACAAGAGCCTCGCACAGCGAAATCGAGCGCTCTACACTATATTCGCCAAGGAAATTCGAGGAACTTCTCCGGATTTCCGTCCTTTCGAAGAACCTGAGAAATATGTACGAATCGACACTCTTGATTCGGAAGAAGACTGCGAGGTTCAGGATCATCGAGTACAGACCATGGGAGTGTACGAGGTTCGCAAGACTATCAAGGAGTTCGTCACGTTCTCTCTCTCTCTCTCTCTCTCTCTCTCTACTGGATCGTGCCTTCGAAGCTGAGCTACATTTACAGGGCGACCGGCTGGGAACTACCTGGTAACATCCCCTATGAAGCCAAGACACGTCTCATCCACCAATTTACGGACCTTTGGTCGTCGCCAGCAGAAAAGTGTCTGAGGTCGATCAATGATGTACTCGATGATGTCATCCAGCAACTTGTCAGGGAACAATTCGACCGCTTCAAAGTCCTCCACGATTTGATCTCGTACGTCCTCGGTAACGTTGCTGCGAACGCGTGATGACGAACTATGTTCATTTTGTAGAGATCTCATCCGCCCCGACATCGAGGAGCACAAGAGTAGAGTACGAGATGCAATCAAGGAAACTCTGGAGCTCGAAGTTACTCCGATCTACACTCAAAACGAGAAAGACTTTGAGAACCTTCGTGGTCGCTGGCTCGCTAGGTATGGGAGAGCTCGCCGAAATCCTGGAGGATACTTGATTCGTAGCGGCGCCTACGAGGACTGTGAATACTATGATTCTGCGGTTGTTTCAGATCAGACTGTTCTTAACCAACTGGCCAAGGCTGGTTACAAGGGCCTTACTGTGGACGACTTAGCTTGTCTGTGTCCTCGAGGCCACTTTGGAGAAGAGTTGACAGTCATGGCTGAAGTTCGTGCATACTTCACCATCGCATACAAGGTACGGGACACCCGAGAAAAAATGCATTGAGAGAGGAGATGACATTTGAACAGCGCGTCATCGATCACGTTTCGTTGAAGATCGAACACTCCCTCCACCAGGCTCTGGCAGATAGGTTGAAAGTCAGCCTACTCCAGCGCCTCTTGGCTAACACGAATGCAACGGGCAACTTTGCCGGTCGTATGAAAGAGTTGGTGAGCGAGGATCCAGCCACCGAGGCGAAACGGGTCCATTTGGAAGGGAGGCGTAGTCGACTACAAGAGATGAGGAGAAAGCTCCTCAACATCGCTGTGTGAGTCGTGTAGAAATTTGATGACAATGCTGTCTTTCTTGCCGTTCCGGCGTTTTTGTTTGCTTTTGATATATAATACTTTGTCACTCTGATGTTTCCAGACCTTTTAAAAAAAAGACTTCTCCATTCTTGCTCTCCGTTCTTGGTTCTCGTAGAACAAACGTGGATGACCACCGCCACTCCTTGTGCTTCCATTCGTAAGTTGAGGTGTTAATGTCGTCGTCGTCATGGCAGACAAGGGTGCAGGTCATTCAAAAGCATCTCTAGAGTACCATTGGTGCGACCTGTTCGGGGAGAAGGTTTCGATGGCTCGTCTAAATGGCAACCGGATGAATCAATCACCTGCTGAGCGGTCGGTCGATCTAAATCGTGACCGGGAACGATGTATTGACTTGTTTCAGACCCTGAGCTCGTAAGGTATTACCACACATTGCTGATCAAAGATGCGTCCATTAATGCTGCAGCGCCGATGACCGTCGCCAGCCTGAGCGCGACGTCGAGTGCTGAGGTGCTACGTCACTTACGGGAGGTCGGATCGATTGATTCAACGGCAATATTGTCTACTTTGACCAAGTTTCAAGGACATCATGACTACACGATGCGACTGATTTGGTTCTACTAGCAGAATCATTGTTCGAATTTGATGATGGGCTTCCAACACAACAACCCTGAACCCTTCATATCAGTTCATGAGCCCGAGCGTCCAAGATAACGTAGCACTCAACAAACTTGAATCACACCAGGGGATATCCATTAAGAAGTTCTATGCCCGTTCCAGACAGCGAATAAAAGCTGCTTGAAAGCGAGAATGCGCGCGATAGAAACACGGAAGTGAACACGAATGTGCACTAGACACCAATAACTCCGTTGGACCTTTCGACATGGACCGGCATCATGTAAAGGTAAAGAGAGAACTCTGCAGTTGGACACCAGATACATGGGAGTGGAATTGTCGTTTGGAGGATGTGGGCAATCGGTGAGACAACCTCATCCCAGAGGTCTCGCAAGAAGCGGTCAATATCTCGCTCCACGTCCATCGTTCTTGTGCACATACTAGTAGTCAAGGATAGCAACTCAGATGACATGCCTTTAATGCTAGATGTGGATTTCTGTCGAAGAAGACGGCCGGACATAGTGCGTATATTTGCTCGCATTCACGATGATGATGGTTCGCCGCTCATAGGGCAGAAGGAAATGGGCGAGACAGGGTAACTCTCGGATGGATACGGATGGAGGTTGAGATTGCAGAATCGAGTGTTTTGATCTGAGTCACGTGAATCAGTCGCCTGCGAGGCTTTTTCTCTAGCTTAGCCAGATGGGGTGACGTCTCTAAGAGGTGAGTGATTTTGGGTTCCAGAACACACTGTGACATTGTTCTAAAAGTCCTTTGGACGCGGACCACGAAGACTTGAAGAAAATGCATCTATAGGGAGCGATGAAGTAAGGCTCCTCAAGGTAGGGCTGGCCAAGAAGCAACATACTGAGCAAGTAATCAGGTTTCGTATGCGAGAAGCGTCGCAGGATGATAAAGATCTTCAGCTATACAGATATATTCATTGGCAGCAAACAGGTCAGATGATCCGAGTCATGACATGATTTGCGTGGCACATGTGCTAATTCAGTGCATGTGCAGAGACTGAGTAGATCTTCCTTGTCTTTCGGCTCACTTGACCTGGAAAACTGGTAACACACAGGTTTCGGCTGAATGGAAGCATCGGCGTGCAGGCTCTTTCAAGTTAACCGCGTCGGTACAGGGTTCCAGTTGGAAGGCTCCGGGTCAAAATATTCCCTGTAATGCCAGAAACCCATTCGCCTTCGCCTTCTTTCCCAGCTTTCAAGAAGCCTGTCGAATTGACTGCCTTCAAGTCCTGCCGAGCCTTCAAAGCTTCACATGTCCGCGCGAAACGATGAGAGCCTCGGAGTCGGACCACAGGAAAGGGACGGGCAGCGCCCATAAATTCATTCCACAATGACCCTGATTTAAATAATTCCAGTCTTCGCTGGCGCTGTCAAGCAGCCTGAGTGGCTATGAGTTTGGGCGCGCGATGGAGGAAGCGCAATGCGCGAGTTTTGAAGCTGTGGTGCAGGAAAACCCCGAAACGCGGTGGGAATTTTGTGCATGTGTTACATCGCTCCCATCCTGGCCGGAACTTCCAACGCCTCCGTTTAAACTTCACCAATGTCTTCTCACTTTCAGTCGCTTGTCAATGTCCAGCAACAATTCGCACAGAATGACGTATCCAGTATGCCCATGTGTCAGTCTTGATGATGATGCAGGCTGCTAAATCGGAGATGCAGTTGCAACGGTCACCGTTGTGGTCTATGATTACAGTAAGTCTTATGTCACCTTGAAGGATCTTTTGGAACTGTTTCATCAATGCGTACTAGTCCTCACATTTCCGAACGAGGTACGTGCACACTCTACTCCAATATTGCTTCCTTCGACTCAGTATCTTCATAGGTTGAGTATATTTGGGTCAGGGAACAAGCGTTTTAAAGGATGCAGTTCACTGACGGCACCGCTACGATAGAGCAAGCCCTGGACACGGGTCACTGCACTGTTTCTCGTTGTGCGTACAAGCTTTGCAACACATTCCCATGTGATCCTATGCATAATACTCCAACAGGTCCGTTATGTTGGTATCTACTGTGCTATGTAAGTCTTTATAGTTGGACGCATACTCTGCAGTATGACTTATTCTGAACCCATTTCCAAGGGGATTTTCATTCGGTACATTCCAGACGATTACCCAAGGCTTGTCACGCTGACGTACATTTACAGTTGGCAGTACCTTTGTGCCTGGCCCTTTAAAGGTTAGTCCTTTTTTCCATTCAATATGATCCGAACGATAAGGGGAATATATTGCGTTGGTAGATGTACGTGTTCGCATTCCACCAATGATCTACTCCTGTTCAACGATCGCATAGGTGTAAGCACTGTTTATTCACATCATAAGTGGTGCTTCGGGAACTTTGTCTTCCAAAGGCACTGGATTCATTTACTCGGTTCAGTGGGCATACTTGGTATTCATCAATGCAGCTGATTGTGAGTGATCGGGTCTCGCTTATTCTTAATTTAGATCCTATCTGATATATTTTGGCTTCGACAACAGTGGTTATAATTTTGCGTGTTTATGCGTTGTGGAACCGATCAAAAATAATCTTCGCTGTTCTTATTTTTTGCTACATGATTCAGGTTATCGTCCAACTAGTTGTTACAGCCGTCTTCGATAATCCGCATACTGATGCTACAGGTATGGTTCCATCCAATTGGAATAACGAGGCAACGTGATCAGTAGGGCTCTTGTTCCTTTCCTTTAGTTATCATCAGCCATATCCTCAATTATTCGATTTGCACTGAAGTGTTTCCTGTAATCGGTCCTTACGTCAAATACATGGTCATCGACTCAACGCTCTTCAATCTCCTATTATTGATCCTTGCTCTCGTCCCGGCTGTGAAGGAATCAGCCACGATGTATAAGGCGACGAAACGGTGGCAACCCAACCGGTATATGTCCTTGATCGTCAAGGAAGGTATTTTTTACGTTCTTTTGTACGTATTCCATTATGCGTATTCGCCGTCGATGTGCGCTCAAAACATCACCACTGATTTAACATCTTCTATCGAAAGAAACCTGCTCAACAACATCCCCGTCGCCATAGCGGAAGCAAATCAGAACCCGTTAAACCCCACCTGGATGGTGATCCTCGAAATTTTCATCATCGTAACTATGTACCCTGTCATTCCACGGTTCGTGCTTAGCATTCGGGAGTTGTACGACAAGGACAGCTGGGGAGTACTAACCGACAATGGATTCGGGGTCTCTTCGCGCGTCCGACAAGATACGGTACTTTCTGAGATCGCGTTTATGGACAACGGTGGGAACGGTCCGAGTGGAGAGGCTGAGGGTGATGAGGAAATCCAACTGGGGCCAGCCCTTTGGGATGACGGCCATCAGCGGGAGGATTGTTCTTGATTGATCGTAAGGCGGTTTTCTCACACCCGGATGGAACTTGCTTGTAAACCACGACAGGACTATATTACCAGTGACTTTATGTGTGCAGGATCCAAACCAAATTGAGTGTCTGGTAGAGAAAGTGATTCTTGCCAGACCTGCACCCTTGCAGGATTCGATACACTACCAAGGTCCTGGTACCTCGTGTTCGATACGGAGGCATATCTCCTGGCAGCCAAGATCAAGGGAGACTCATTTCGCTCTCCCGAAGCCGTTCAACCGCGTTTGTGTCGGGGCATACTTCACGATCTCTGTGGAGGGTTGGAGATTGTTCTACAGGCAAATTATATTACCTTTATTCAAGTCTGAGACGAATGAATTGTCATTGTCGTGCTAGTTGCTTCTACCTGTCGGGTCTACTTACATATGATATAGTAGTATGATACGCGTGCAGACTTCAGAGATATATACGACATCACCACCATGGGTATTTCTATCTAGATCGGAGATATCGTGACGGGTTATCGGCCGAACGTATCCAGCAGTTATTAGTATTGAATTGTTTATCCTGATCTTCAATAAGCCTAGTGCCTGAAGTCGGTCACATCAATAAAATTTCTTGTGTACTACTCGTTGATCGTCTACCATGGCGAACGATGCACTCTCCAGAATTATCGCGAGGCTACAAAACCTCCCGTCGATGTCTTTGCCAACTGATTATCCAAGATCGATTGGAACCAACAAACTAATCGAAGCTGCTCACACCGCCGATCTTTCCGAACAGACATCCCTCGCCCTGCTCAAGCTTGCACTTCATGCAGAAGAAGACGATGCCCAAAAGATGGATAGCAGTCCCTCCGCGTTCCACCTCCTTCTTGCCACTTTCACTGTATTGTTACATCGCTACACAGGCGATACGGACATCGTCATCGGTTCCTCGTCTGCCGCAGCCAGCGCGCCTCTTATCCTACGGCTGGCCATAGACCCTTCTGAAACTTTCTGGACCATCGTCCGGCGCGTTCAACTTGTCGAAAAAGAGGCCGAAACTGATGTATTCCCATACGAAACCATCGTCCAGGCCCTACGCAAAGGCAAGGGAGATATGATGGAGAATAATCGCCCCCTCTTCCGTGTTCGTTTCTTTGACGAGACTGACCAACCTCGAGACGACTTCGTTCGCTCTACAAGTTTGACTTCCGATCTCACCATCTTCGTCACACGACCGCCAGCAACGACTCGTTCCTCCCTCGCTCCCCGTATAGCACTCCGCATCCTCTACAACTCTCTGCTCTTCAGTGCCTCCCGTATTTCATTCATTGTTGACCAGCTCTCCGTGTTACTGTGGAAAGTGTCTGCAAACCCTGCCGCCCTCGTGGGATCAGTGCCTTTATTGACCAGTGCTCAAAAGGGCCACCTGCCCAGCCCAACCGCAGATCTTCACTGGTGTGATTGGAAGGGAGCCATAACAGATGTTTTCTCGCGCAATGCCATCCGCTGGCCGGGCCGACCATGCGTGATCCAGAGTCTCCCCTCCATGACTCCCGACGGGAAACAAGATGCACGCACCTACACATATGATGGTATCAGGAGAGCATCGAATGTCCTAGCACATCACCTTCTTCAGGGAGGTATCCAACGACAAGAAGTCGTCATGATATATGCATATCGGAGCGTGGAGCTCGTCGTCGCGGTTATGGCGGTTCTCAAGGCTGGCGCGACGTTCTCCGTCATTGGTCCGTTGTTTGGTGTAGCTTTCGAACGAGTAATTCACACACCGCCTACTACTAGATCCTGCATATCCTCCGTCGCGGCAACAGATATATCTGCAAGTTGCCCAACCTCGCGGTCTCGTCGTTCTAGCTGGGGCAGGAAAAATAGGACCCACTATTCGAGATTTCCTCTCAAACAATCTCAAAATTCGCGTCGAAGTCCCCGCACTTGAATTTTCTTCGTCAGGCGAAATTCTTGGTGGAACCATCAATGACACCGACGTACTCAAGTCACGCTACCATCTTTCAGAGACCGATCCCAATGTCATCCTCGGGCCTGACAGTATCGGTACTTTGTCCTTCACAAGTGGTAGCACTGGTATCCCCAAAGGGGTCCAGGGACGTCACTACAGCTTAACACACTTTTTCCCGTGGATGGGCGAGAGATTTGAACTCGGAGAATTCTCAAAGTTTACTATGCTCAGTGGCATTGCTCATGATCCGATCCAGCGAGATAGTGAGTAATGAATATCTCGAAATATTGCTAGATCTCATGTTTTCTTCAGTCTTCACACCTTTATTCTTCGGTGCCGAGCTCTACGTCCCTACTGCAGAAGACATCGGGACGCCCGGTCGACTCGCAGAGTGGATGAATGATAATCAAGTCACCGTCACTCATCTCACGCCTGCAATGGGTCAACTTCTCTCTGCACAGGCTACTCGGAAAATCCCCTCTCTCCGCAGTGCATTCTTTGTTGGCGACGTTCTCACCAAACGCGACTGTCTTCGGCTTCAGTCCCTTGCGGCGAACGTCCAAATCATTAACATGTATGGCACTACAGAAACACAGCGCGCAGTTTCCTATTTCCCGATCCCACCCGTGTCTATCGATCCCACTTTTCTTGCAACCCAAAAAGATATCATGCCTGCTGGAGAAGGCATGGTTGATGTACAGCTTCTTGTTGTCAATCGGTCCGACAAGTTTGTTCCGTGCGCGGTCGGCGAAGTTGGGGAGATCTATGTGCGCTCAGGCGGTTTGGCGGAGGGGTACCTCGATCCCGAGGCGTCCGCCGAAAAGTTCGTTTCAAATTGGTTTGCCTCATCATCGTCGCCCTGGAGAGACACGATCCTGCACCCACGAGAGGGTTTAGCAGGACCTGAGTCACGGTACTGGAAGGGCATCCGCGACCGAATGTATCGATCTGGGGATCTAGGACGTTATCTTCCTGATGGCCGTGTCGAGTGCACAGGGCGCGCCGATGATCAAGTCAAGATACGTGGTTTCCGAATTGAGCTTGGTGAGATCGATACCTTGATGAGCCAACATCCGCTCGTTCGCGAGAATGTGACACTCGTGCGGAGAGACAAGGACGAAGAAAAGATACTCGTCAGCTACTTCGTACCGCTGGATGGTGTGCTGTTGAGTGGTTTCACAAGTGAGCTCAGTGACGGTGAAGAAGCCGATGGAATCAAGAGTATACCGAAATTCCGACGACTCATCAAAGATCTCAGAGAGCATCTCAAAAAAAAGTTACCCAGTTATAGCATTCCTTCATGTGCGTATATTCCCAGTCATGACGATGTTCCAGCTAATTCTTTGTGCTCGATCAGTGTTCGTTCCTCTTCGTCGCATGCCCCTTAACCCCAATGGCAAAATAGACAAGCCTGCCCTCCCCTTCCCAGATACAGCTCAGGCCCATGTGGCGCACGCCGAAAACAAAACCGTCAAGGCGAACACGAAACGAGTCATCAGTCCCACAGAAGAAAAGCTGTGTTCAATGTGGGCAGAGGTGTTACCCAACCCGCCGGAGACAATGCCACTGGACGAGAGCTTCTTCGATCTTGGAGGACACTCCATCTTGGCAACGCGCCTCATATTCGGGATAAGAAAGGCGTTCGTTATCGAGGCGCCTTTAGGCTTGGTTTTCGCCCAGCCGACCATCAGTGGATTGGCTGCCGCTATCGATACATTGCGTGACCCTGACTTTGGAATTGCTCCTCAGGACTCGACCTCAGCTCCGGCTACCCCAGCCCACACGATGGATGTGGCGCAGAAAAAATTCATACCGCCGACTGTCGAATATGGTCAAGATTTCGAACACTTGGTTCCACGCCTACGCGATTCGTACCTGACATTACCTTCTGATTTCGACATGCATACCTTGACAGTATTCCTCACGGGAGCTACTGGGTACCTCGGTGCCTTTGTCCTTCGTGATCTCTTGCAACGTCAGCAGAGGGTACGAAAGGTCATCTGCTTGGTTCGTTCTGCTTCGGTCGAGAATGGGATCAAACGATTGAGGGATGGGTCAACTGACCGTGGCGTGTGGGACGAAGAATGGGTTACCTCCGGAAGGCTTGAAGTGGCCATTGGGGACTTCGGGAAAGATCGTTTCGGCATGGACGAAAGTACCTGGGCTAAAATAGCAGCTGAAGCTGACGTAGTGTTGCACAACGGCGCTTTGGTTTGTCTTCTTCGGTTTCATGTTGGGTGCTTGTTCTCAAGACGTTTTCCGAATAGGTACACTGGGTATATCCGTACGAGAAGCTTCGATCGCCGAACGTGCTTGGCACCCTAACAGCGGTCGAACTTGCCTCGTCGACGAAACAGAAGCTTTTTGTTTTCGTTTCTTCTACGTCCGCTATCGATACGGAGCATTACGTCCGACTTTCTGACTCCTTGTCACATTTGCGCCCGCAGCGAAGAGGTATCCCCGAAGACGATGATCTCGAGGGTTCCAGGATAGGACTCAAAACCGGTTATGGACAAAGTAAATGGGTCTGCGAAAAGCTTTTATTCGAAGCGGGAAAGCGAGGATTGAGAGGACATATTGTGCGTCCCGGGTATGTCGTCGGAGATTCAAAGACGGCGGGTATGAATGTTTGCCTCGCGGTTGATTAACGTCATCTGACAGACAATTGACAGTGACGAACACGGACGATTTTATCTGGCGGATGGTCAAGGGATGTGTGCAACTAGGACTCGTTCCAGACATCAACAACACTATCAATATGGTACCCGTCGACCATGTTGCTCGATGTGTAGCACTCGCTGCAGTCGCCCCACTACCGAACGCCACGCAAACCGTCCTACATATCACGGCCAACCCACTTCCGACGTTCAATGACCTGCTCTCATCGCTCGCAGAGTACGGCTTCTCAACTCGACAATGTGAATATCTGACCTGGAGGCGCGAACTAGAGAAGCATGTTATGGAAGTGCAAGACAATGCGCTGTTCCCCCTTCTTCATTTTGTCATGGACGACCTCCCGACCAGCACAAAGGCTCCCGATCTTGACGATGCAAACACCGTCGCATTGTTGTCGCAGAGCCACAATTCCATTACGACATCTACGGTATCCGATGAGGTGATGGGACTATATCTGGCTTGGCTAGTCGGCGCCGCATTTTTGCCACGGCCAAGCTCGCCAAGTGCGGGCAAATGCTTGCCTGTGCTCGAAAACTCTACGTCAATCAAGGCGGCCGGGCGAAGTGGCGTTTAAGTGTCAAGCCAAGAATACATTCATCATTGGATGTATTTCCGTTTAGAAAAAGAATTGGAGAAGTGGCCGAACAAGAATCCTGCCACCGCTGGTATCATGATGGTGATCCGTAGATTTCCATACCACACGAGGCTCGAAATGAGACCGAGAGCCACATGCCCTGATTTATTATGTACAACCACGACAACGACGGGAACTTCCTTGAATTGCAGAGCACTTTGCTAATAAGTTCCTATGCCCTGTCACAGGGCTCCGTGCAAAGAAGCTCAGATCTCTATCTCACTATCTCAAACACCGTCGCGTACACCGCACTAATCGGTACTAGCTTGGAACTGCATTATCAACTATACATACCTAAGCGAGCTCGAGATACGGTTGCAGTTGGCATGATAAGTACTAAGTAAGCCATTCCTCTACGTTCGAGACTCATCTAAATCTAAATTACCAGTTCGTCGACTTCTCGGCGTTGACACATTAATATTACGGGATGATAACTTGTGTGTGTCTTTACATTTCTCACGGAATGGCGTTGGACCATGCTGGCACCGGCATGATCGGTTTGTACTCACACCTTTCAAGCAAGTGGCTAACTGGCAAGTGCACGTAAGGCACAGCAGGCAGTGGCCCCAGTGGCAAGTGGCGGACCTCCTTAAGCGCGACGTCGGGTAAGTATCCGTCGGAGACTTGGGCGCGATGCGGCTTATTATTTGAATTTCAGCCCAGATCGGGTCATCCAAATCCGGCGAAACGCCTCACTGGGCCCCCACCTGGGGAAGGAAGTAAAGCGGAGTCGAGACCCGAGTTGATCATGAGAGTTCTGAACCAGTGGGTCTCTTTCCGGAACTTATCGACTCCTGACCCGTTTCATCGATGGATTATTATTTGACAATATCCTTCAAGTGGTGTCACACCACGAGGCAGGCTCAAGTGAATCGGACACTTTAACGCCAGCATGCCTATTTGCTCACCTAACGGCAGCGCAAGGGTTGGCATCGGTTTCGGCGGCAAATATC
This sequence comes from Leccinellum luteum, assembly GCA_038091855.1. Classification (NCBI taxonomy): domain Eukaryota; kingdom Fungi; phylum Basidiomycota; class Agaricomycetes; order Boletales; family Boletaceae; genus Leccinellum; species Leccinellum luteum. The sequence goes on from JBBPPG010000676.1 coordinate 13,817, forward strand.
CTTATAAATTGGTTGATCCTCCACTGCGCGATGCGTCTCCCTCGCTTTCCTCTCTGTGTAACATCACCAAATGGGTCTAGTTGGAACTGAAACTGAAAAGTATCTGCGCATCGTCTCTCTTTCGATCGCTGGCTATGAGTGAGTCCTCGATACTCTGGCTTTCGTCTTTTTCTCATACTCATGCTCATCCATCTACAGCTATTTGATCACATTGCCTGCTGAATTTCGGTTCTACCGAAGTCAGTCTGATATCTTTCGCCCAAGGTATTTGATCTCGTCGTTTGGTGCTAATCGATGACCAACTCGGTTTAGCCTGGGTTGCGTTCTTTTCGTCCTCATTCGGCAAGTTTTAGCTTTCGTTGGGCGTCTCGTTTCTCTCTCTGATTGAACAACAGCTACATCAGCATCGTAGTTATGGTCGTCAGCAATTATGGCGTCCTCGCCACCTCGTTCACTGTTGCATCATGTAATAATTATTATCAAATAGCATCTATCTTCAAAGGTTCGTCTTTGAAATCGATCAACCCTTCTCCGATCGCAACCGTTAACTTTGTTCAGTTCTTCAAACAATGATTTCACAAGTTATCCTTGGCGTCCGGTAGGTTGCAGCTTCTTTCTCTTTCGGTGCTTGATTGATATCTTTTCAAACAAAAGGACGTTCAATATCGCTCGAAGAAAAAAAGGTGTCGGCGTCGGGCTTGCGATAGCTTTCTTCATTACGACAGGTGTCAGTCGCGTCCCTGGCCCGCTCGCCACCTCGTGCTTACTTTACGCATTTACAGCTTGAATGGTTTACAAATATGTACCACCGTATCCGTGAGTGTTTATTATGTGACGCTAAAATGGCAGTATGACTCAATTCATTTATATTCAGCGGTCCTGGCACATGTAAGTTTACGGCTATTATACGGGGGCAATTAATCATGTGCGCCCGCGTAATTGCAGGGAAGGTGAGTTCAAATTATTGCGTGGCAAATGAACGTATAACTAATTATTGACTTATTAGTTGCACTCCTGGGAGCGACGGTACTCACCCGACTGCATGGGTGTACTACGTTGTTGCGATGGCTTGGGACACAGGAGCCTTGTCCATTTCTACATTCTACCTCGTACGATATAATTCCATTAATGGCAGGTCAGTTCATGTTTCATTTTCTTCGTCGAAGCGACGCTCAATCACCCCCGGCTTCGATCATATTTAGATTGTCACGGCTGATCCGAACGTACGTGTTTTTTTTCGTATATGTTGCGCTCGCCAGAGGATGAATGCTCCCGACAGAATGATATACGATGGACTCGGATATTTCTTGATTTTGACAGGTGGGAGTGTTTAGTCTCGTCGTTGGCTGTGCTAAGCACCGCGCAGCCGTCAATGTTTTCAATCTAGTGCTATACCGGGAAAGCAATCAAGCCGTACAGGTGAGTTCCTACCATATCCGATCTCTGCGTAGCGAATTCTTACCGTAATGTGGCGGGGATCAGTCAGCAGGGTACGTTGCAGTTATAGCCTCACTGTCACCGTCATTATAAGTACCTTCACATAAGCGCGTCATTGGGTTATGCCGTTACCTGGATAATGAGTCAACGGATCCTGCTTCATTTAAGAGGTACGCATTCTTAAAACCGCACCGAAGAAGTAAGGCTCATTGTTTCATGTGCTCCAGAACTTTCTGAACCCGCGGAAGCACGATTCGAGAACATCATCCTGACACGTCCGCTTCAACATGGGCGGGATATCGTCGCTGCTTTACGTTCGCAATCCGATTTCCACAAGTCTCCGATTGAAATGGAGTATTCGCCAAGTGCACCAAGTACACCACGGGAGTTAGAGATGGACGTCCAGGTGCACATCGAGCAATCTGTGACCGTTGATTATGATCAGTCGTCGAACAGAGGGCTGACTACGGGTACTGCTGTATGAATGCAGGAATGTGATAGGTGTACCACTGATTGTCTATCATTTCGACCAGCAATATAATAAAGAACCTAGCAATGAAGCCGCCTCAAAGCCTTTGAGTTCCTGTTAAAGGTAATTTTAAATTAGTGGATTTTGTGACGAGCGTTGGGCTTGGATTTGGACCTCCATTCTATATCTCTAGTCAACCCCTCACGACACCACTAGCTTGTCATACGAGATCGACAAACTGCTTGCGACAGTCGAGATCGACATTCCATGTCCCTAACCCTTAACCCCGCCGAACCATCTCCGTTGGCGGTACAGAACGCTATCCCCACTCGGCTAACACGCAGATCTCCCTCGATAGGAGAGCTGTCGATCGTCCAGAGGAGCTCGACTACCGTTGAAGTCTGCGCCCATGACCGTGACATCACTTTCCCAAGCTTTCTTGGCACATCTGAGTTTGTCTATGACTCTCGTGCAGGCGCGTCCCGTTCTTTCTTATTGTATGCGTGGAGCACTTATCTGACAACAACAAAATAGTGTAAGTAATTGGACTGGCTCCCGTCTTCTTGTCAAAAACAATGATGCGGGACCTTTAGATATGAGAACCCGTTGATAACTGCCACGTCACGCGCACTCATCTCCGACATCCATACGCTTGTCCATCGATGTTGTGCCGTTGATGTGCCTCGGCCGATATCGATTCTCAGGACCTTTTTAAAAGCTTGCCCACCAAATAAACTCGGAGACGATGTCTGGTTCAAGGCAGCCCGGGTCTGGGCGGAAGTGGATGACGTCAGCGAAACAGAGAGTTTTGGTGTGCTCGTTTTAGTTCGCTCTGTCATAGTTGCGTTTAATTTACAGGTTACTACTCTAGATGGTCACAAGAAGAGCTTCGTCGAGTACACCCTCAACGTTCTCTTCTTTCCGGACCTTCATACCCCATTCAGAGTACCCAAAACCATGATGCTAAGGCGCCCGCCGTCCTCTCCTGCGGATTCTCAGTTATCGCTGCTCTCCGTTCCGGCTTCTCCCTCTCTTCCGATACCTGGAACTCCGGTTTCTGTGCCATCGCCGCTCCATTTCCAATTGCCCGTCATGACACGACTCTGCCTCAACGAGCAAGGCCAGATCACGTATCATCGGGACATCTGGGACTTTCGTGACGTGGTACAACTCATTCCTGGAGTGCGAGTAGCAATCTGGATAATGGCACGGGCCGGGGCATGGGGATTGAGTTGGATCAGCCAAAGAGTGTGCTCGAGCGTGGACTCCGCCACCCACGAGAACGAGTGCACGAACGGAGATAATGCACTATTGACATCGACCGCTGACTTGAATATCTAGATACTGCATCTGCTAAGGGTAGCTGAGGCCATGGTTGAACATTTCTTTCGCTTTCCTCTCTGGGTTTTCGATGACGGTCCACCAGATGAAGGCATATTATTTCGTATTGGAAGGTCTGCTCTCACGTTACCTTGTTACGCTTTTGATGTTTGCGATGATCGCAATGTACTAATGAGCTTTGGACACGTATCACGAGTGTACACAGGTTTGGTCGTTCCGTGCACTGCTATGAATATGGTGTTCTGCGTATTCCTAAGGAATGCTACCGTACTGTGACCGGTATTGATCTTCTAGCAGGATTCAGTAGGACAGATTTTCAATCATTGGTAAATCACTTTTTGGCAGAGACAAACTGGTTCGTCCAAGGTTTCGGTACAGCTTGATTCAAGGTAATTCCTGCCCGAGCTTGTAATCGTTCTTACCCTCTCCCCCAGATTTGTGTGGCCTTTTACCGGCGCAATTCGGAGAGCAAGTCCGCATCCATGTCAAGCTTACAACTGATCCCACTCATTTCAGCGAGCAAGGAGGATCTTCTACATTGATACTTCCCAAACCGAAATGACGCACCGGACTAGCGAACTTGCAGCATAGGAGTTCCGCATGTCACGTTGCGTGTTTGGAGTGGACACTTCCATGGCATGATGCAACTGTACTCCACTGGGTGCGTCTCCGTTTCTGGGACCGGCCTCTTAAATGACACTGTACACTTGAAACTAT
>JBBPPG010000677.1:0-17777 GCA_038091855.1 Leccinellum luteum
CATTAGCCCTCCTCCTACCAAGTACTGGTTGAAGGCGCTCAACTACGTCTTCGGAGGCTTCAACTTTCTTATGTGGATTGCATTCATCGTCACGATTGTAGGTCTCGCCACTCGCATCCACCCCTCCCGTCAATGACGAAAGACGTTCTAGCTCTCCTATATGCCCTGGGGTCAACCTCCAGAAGCCTTCAATCTCGGTGTCGCTGTCCTGATCGTAAGCGTCGCCTCCACAGGGCCGCTTCTCCATTCTCAGCGTCATGTTCATCGTAGATGCTCGTCATCATCATCTCTACTACTTTTTACGCTTTAGTAGACTGGAGCGCCAATCGCATCATGAAATCCATCAAGTCTCTCATTGCTCAGGATGCTGCTGTCATTCGGGAAGGCAATCAGCAACTCGTTCCTGCAAATGAAATCGTCGTTGGAGACATTGTCGTGCTCTCTACCGGCGATCGTGTGCCTGCCGATCTCAGAATCGTTCAGATGTCTTCTGATTTGCGCTTCGATCGGTCGCTTCTTACCGGTGAAAGGTCCGTTCAACTATTTTCTTCGCAATGTCGACAACCCTGATCCCCTGCGCTAGCGACATGGTTCCTGGGTCTCTCGATGCTACCTCTGATAATGCTCTTGAGACTCGCAATCTGGCTCTCAACTCGACGTTCGTCACACAAGGCACTTGCCTTGGTGTCGTGTTTGCCACCGGTGATCGCACTGTCATGGGGCGCTTGGTCCGGATGTCTGGTGAGACCAAGTTCAAACTGACAACGATCCAAAGAGAGATATGGTTCTTGACCAAAATCATTTCCACCGTTGCTCTGTCACTATTCTGTCTTTCGCTCCTTCTGTATGGTGTCTGGCTTCGCAAGAGCTACCCGGGATATGAGAATTTCAGCGTTGCCATTGTCAACTCCATTGGATGCCTTACAGCTCTCGTGCCTCAGGTGAATGTTCACCCCTTGAATGTCATAAGCAAAATACTCAACCTTACTTCATCCACAGGGTCTCCCTGTTAGTTTTGCTCTTTCTTTGACCGTGATTGCGCGCCGTATGGCTAAGAGAAGCGTTCTCGTCAAAAACTTGGCGAACATTGAGACTCTGGGTTGCATTTCTGTTTTATGTTCCGACAAGACTGGTACTCTGACTGCAGGAAAGATGGTGAGTCGTATTAACGTCATACCTGAACACTCCCTAACGTCGATTTAGGCTGTCGCATCTGTCGCATTCCTTGATGCTTCAATGAAAGCAGATGAGGTGGAGCGACAAGTGGCGGGAGCGGTAGATCCTAAGGCATACGCAGGCCTCGATGCCATTCACAAGGTCACAAGGCTTTGCAACGGAGCCAAGTTCGACGCTGCTACCGCTGATCGCCCAATTGCTGAACGTGCTGTCAAGGGAGACCCCACCGACACCGCCCTTCTTCGCTTCTCCGAGGCACTATCGATTCCTAGTCTTGGCATCAATACACCATCACTCTTGGACAGTTCCAAACGTCTGTTCGAAATTCCTTTCAACTCGAAGAACAAGTGGATGCTGTCGGTCGTTCAGATGAACAGTGTGGTCGATGGTGACATCAGCGAGAAGAAAGGCAATATCTGGATGTTCGCCAAGGGTGCTCCGGATATCTTGTTCCGTTCCTGCAGTACTGTCATGAAGTCGAATGGGTCTGTTGTTCCGTTCGACGAGGTTGCGCGGGAACAGCTCTCGGTACTGCAGAGCACATGGTCGAGCGAAGGCCAGCGTGTCCTTGCCATGTACGTCCGTTTTTTTTTCGCGTGTCCGTGCGTTCGCTCAAGGATCGTTAGCTGCCGCAAACCTCTTGATACGTTCAAGAATGACATTCCCCCGAGCGATTTGGAAGGTATAATGTACGGTGAAATGCAAGACCTGACTTTGGTTGGACTGGTGGGGATCCGTGATCCTCCTCGACCGGATGTTCCGTCTGCCATTGATGTAATCCGGAGAGCGGGTGTCAGGGTATTCATGGTCACTGGCGACTTCAAGTTGACTGCCGTTTCTATCGCCCATCAAGTACGCCGCCACATTCGTCTGTATTTCGAGTGGTTGCGCTGACCCAGTGGTTGTCCATGCAGGTCGGCATTGTTACTCAGGAACGCATCGATACCATCGACGACATTCGTGCAGGAACCTCCAAATATCCGGAAGGAATTCACCCATCATTGATTAAGCCCTCCGAAGATGACCCGATCCGATCTCTCGTTTTGACTGGGGAAGATGTTGCCACTCTTGACCCTGCTGATTGGAATGTGATTGTCGGGGTTTACACTGAGATCGTGTTTGCACGCACTACCCCTGATCAGAAGATGTCGATCGTGAACAACATAAAGGCTCGCGGTGACAATACGGTCGCAGTCACTGGTGACGGTGTCAACGATGCGCCAGCTTTGAAGGCATCTGACATTGGGGTTGCCATGGGAAGTGGAAGTGATGTTGCAAAGGAAGCTGGTGAGTCTTGGTCAGCCTCTATCCCCATCACATTATTTGCTTAACACCCACGACGGCGTTCAGCTGCTCTCATCTTGCTCAACAATGACTTTACATCTATACCGGTGGCCATTGAAATGGGTCGTTTGGTGTTTGACAATCTGAAGAAAGTGACGCTCTATCTTATGCCGGTAAGTCACGGTCAAACCCTAGCCTGTCTTTGCCTTATCTGCTTCCCCAAGGTCGGTTCATACACCGAATTTATGGGTGTGCTCGCCAACGTCTTGTTGGGAATGCAGCTCAGCTTGAGTTCCTACCTGCAAGTCTGTTTCTCGATCACAAATGACGTTGTCATGTCCATCTCTTTGATGTACGAGAAAGCGGAGGCAGACCTTATGTTGCGGAAACCGAGGAATGCCAGGACGGATCGTCTCACAGACTGGCGGCTGTTCGTCCAAATCTACCTGGTAAGTAATGGGACATGTTTCAAAAACCATGGGCACGGACTAACGGTAAATCAGTTCCTTGGGCTCATGGCTTGGCCGTGCTGTATGGCCATGTGGTTCGTGTGGATGGACCAGAATGGCCTCAGGTTCCATGATGTCATACTGGTCTATAACAAGTGGCAAGACGGCTGGCAGGGCAAGTCAGCTGATGAACTCACAAGCCTTGTCAACACCGGGCAATGTATCTAGTAAGCCATTCTTTGCTCCTCGGATGCCTGCCTGATCACTGATGCGGAATAGCTACGTGACAATGGTGTTCATTCAGTACGGCAGCCTCCTCGCGATCCGTAACAGGAGGGTCTCGCTCTTGCAGTCGAATCCACTCTGGGGACCAAGGCGGAACTTGATTGTCCCCGTCGCGATGGTTGGCACCGCATTGATCGCTGTTGTCAACCTGTATGGGTCTGGGCTCCAGCGGGTCTTCTTCACTTCGCCAATCCCTGGCAAGTTCTGGGGCCCGCCATTCGGCTTCGCGGTTGCGATACTGATCATGGACGAACTACGCAAGCTGGTAGTCAGGACCTATCCCAAGGTATGAATCTGCATGTACAATCGTGCTCAGACGTCATCTCACCGTGTTTTGTTTCAGTCGATCATTGCCAAAATGGCGTGGTAACATATCTGGCGTGGCAACTTATTCGAAAGTTGCTTTTTTGTGAATATGTAATTGTCTGTCGACTCTATGCTGTGCGCGCGACCCTGTATGTACCATGAGCAACGATTAATGTTAGACACACGTTTGGAAATTACGCCGTTAAGTCCATAGTTAGTCCATATTGTGTGCGTCGATGTCTTGATTCGTTGGAGTAGATGTCCCCAAGGTAGACCCTTAACGCAAGGTTTTCGTCGTCGAGATCTTGTCTTGGAGCTGATCATCAGCGTGACAGCGGGGCGGGGCCCCGGCGGGGGAGAGGAGCCAGATAAAGCGTCACATGCAGGGTGCAAATTTCATTCGGGACTTTTGTGATAGAATCGGAAGGTGCGTGCATTCACCGACGTCCAGTGGAATAGCAGCCTTTCTGCGGGACTGTTGGCAATCGATGGAGAAGGATTAAGAAGTGGCAGATTGTACGGTGGCCTAGATTGCAATATATATATGTGCATGGCTTCGTGTTCGCATCATCGTCGGACTGCTTACTGTGGGGTGATTGGAAGGTGATCACAGAGGTCTTTTCGCGAATGGATCAGAATCTCAGCGATCCTAGCCCGGATCACTGGCATATATGCACGTGTGCTTCCTCTCACTACCCTATCCTTGGGCTTCTGGATGGCTTGGACTCCCGGGAAAGTGGGCATCGTAGTCTTGAAAGACAGGTCTGTTCGCTGCTCAGGGCCTTCCCCAATGTACGCCATTGGAGTCTACAGGGATATTATTTTGATGGATGACAAGGAGCTGGAGCACTCATGTCCGCTGACAATTCCGATAAGTACGTACCAAGTGGGGCCACGCCCAGTCTAGGAACGGCTCCTAATCATTCGCAAAACTCGCGCATCTCCACATCGCCCGTTATTTTGGTGTCTTTGACAGGTAGTGTATTGAATGGCAAAAACAGCGCAGGGCGTATGGTCAAAGTGAGTACGTAAAGGAACTCAGAAGCATGGAAGGGAAGCCTGCAACTTCTGGAAATCGTGTATTTCTGAAAGACCGACGAGTATGGCATTCCGAAAATCGAGCAAGGTCCCAGTAGTGCTGTCTTTGCCATCAGCACGGCTTAGCACTTCATACACTCATATGAAAAACGACTACCTGCTGAGCCTCTCCAAGCCCATTACCTGACGCAATTGCCAGCACACCCCGGTGTTGCAGTTCTGTTGTGTGCATGCTGCAGGTTCTTGAAATTACCCTTTTCTTGTATGTCTTCTTCGGCGATAGTTGCCTATCATGAGCATTTTAGCTGCGCTTTATACTGGAACTCGGGGACGATCACAAAGTAGATCCAGTCTCCCATTGCTGAAGGTGATTCGATGACGAGACGGAGGTGCTCACCGTTGCAGCCGACTCCGTCGTTGGGGATGTTATTTTCCTCGCGAGCCGTTTCTAACTGATGGTGAGCTTGCGCATCAGTACCAAAAGATAAGAGCCGCAAAAAAAAAGTGACGTGATTCCCGTGTCTCGACAGCAACCCCCCAAGCAAGGCGCTCAAAACCCGTGATTTCGCCTTGAATTCGACCTTCGTCACCTATTGTGAGTGCGTCTGGATCACATTTGCCAACGAAGACCGCATGGTGAACCGGTGACGGTTCACCTGAAAGCTAAGCCCGGCGAACACAAGTCCATGCATGTGGATGGAAAGAAGTTCCTCGTTCCTTCCACGAGCAACCAGTCAGCAAGGGACTTTTGATGACCCGGACCCAATGACTCCGAGGCATACCGTGCCAGTGAATCCACTTTCGAATGGGTCAGAAACAAGCACGCTTTCCTATGGAATACCCGTTGCAAAATTAAGCTTTGGCGACAGGTGCGAGAGACGATGCTCGGTGCGTACATCTTGCGCGAGGGTATTTTGCCAAGCTAGAACGCCTTGTATTTCGGCGTCTGTGCGATGTCCATGGATACCGTAAAATTACAGTAGCAAGACGAGTTCAACCACCGAGCAGCGGAAGAGTCGGGATTTGAAATTCAGCACCTCATTCTGACTTTCCCATACAGTACATACATGATACTTGGAGAACGCGATGTCCTCGTGGACGGAAATTTGGTTTTCTCTGATTCTGCGGGCACGATTCTTGGTTTGATCACCATACGCATTTCCAATCCTGGTTATCGGTGAATCATGGTACTCATGTTTGGTGACGCAAGGGCCATACTGGGTGAGTTATGGACTCTGGACGGGCGGCTGTCACTTGGAACGGACGCGTGCCATAGCTCCCGGATCAGGTTAATGCAACCGCGTTCAGTTTTCCAAATCGAACTCAGCCTGCTCTAGTAGCAGCTGGGTAATTTCGGGCGGTCTTCGTCTTGCTGTCGTCGCACCATATTCGTCGCCACGGACAACCGCGCTGCCACGGGGCTTCCGGAAAGATGTAATTGTGAAGCGAAAGGAAACAAAAGCATCGCTCGAACAAGAAGGTGCAGGAGGTTACTAGCGTACTCTCGTGCCTGGCCTTTCCTCGGGATGCTGGCATTCTAATAGATATCGCAAACCCTGCCAAGACTCTTATCGTCGATAAACCGCCGTGCTTTCAAGTCGGACCAGACGTGGAACAAATATGGCGCCACTGACTCGGACATTTCACATTCGATCCCGCCATTGACGTAGGGCAGTTATCTGGCCCCTGTTGTTGTTATTGTAACAAGCACCAATCACGGCGGGACTCCGGCGGGTGCTTCGCGTAGAGTGGTTCACGGTGATTTTCCGTCCGGAATACTAGGCACGATGGCTTCTAGGGTCTAACGTTGGCCGCATCGTGAAGATGTGCATTTGCATTGATGTGACTATAGCACCTTGCACCATGCCCATGTCGCATGTACAGCCCTGCAATCCTTTTCTTTCTACTTCTTCATCCTGTTTCCGGATGTGAGTACTAGTGTGTTCCCGCCAACAGATTGAAGGTAACGATATGAATCTGATCTTTTGAGGCAGTGTGACCACATATGTTTTGACTTGACACGTTTGTTCTTGTTGCTAGTTTCAAGTTCAATATGTTCCGTGCTATTCAACAGAATCTTTATAACTTCAAGTTCACATTGCCACGAAGAAGTCGAGGTGCAGTGCCTCAGAGTTCCCCGCGTCCGAGTATGTCAACAAACCTGCGCACCGGGGGTCGTTCGCGTCACAAAAGGAAGCACTGCGGCCTTGAACGCTTCGGGCTCTCCTTTTTAACCCCACCCGAAGGCGGCGAAGCAACATATGAACGCTTCTAGCACATGCGTGTCCGAACCTGAAGCTCAAGTCCAGCACTCTTCTGGCTCAGACTTCGACGGTCTCCACTGCGGGACGTACTGGTGCATGCGGAATCCTCGTGTTCTGCCCAGATACGGGCTCAAATCCTACCCCGGTCCTCGGCCACGCTGCCTACACATCAGCGCCGGCTCTCCTCTGGGACATTATTGATCGGGACCGGAGACCTCGGTTCATATTGAGGGGTATTTACCGCTATGTCTGAAGAACACGCGACCCTAAACGGGTTCGCTCCCTTCGCGTCTACACCTCTCAAAATTGGCTCGTTTGACTTATCTGCCCCGAAGTTATCATCCCTCATTAACACCTGCCTTTGTTCTCCAGTTTGACATGACAGACAGCGTCTCGACTCCAACCGAGCAAAACAGATCCGCAGCCATACCCGTGAGTTGTCGTTTGCGTGTAACTATATCCGCACGTCTGACTTTGTCCGCGCTGGCCCATCTCATACTAGCTCGCCTTTGTGCGCCTGCTTAGCTCCAACGCATGTCCCTCAACCGAAGCATGTACCGACATTCAGTCCCTCATCCACATACACCAACTTGACCTTGCCACCCTCCAAAACGACGTTGACCATCTCAAAAAGCGTCTCGCTGACCTCGAGCGCCGTCAGGTCCACACCCAAGAAACGCTCATCCAGCTCCACAAGACCCTCGCCCCGATCAGGCGTCTGCCGCCCGAGATCCTGTCCGAGATATTCGAGCAGTGTCTGGATAACCGGCACGCGCGCGCGTTGTTAGCGACTAGAGCGCGGCACAAGGAAGCTCCGCTACTACTCGGGCGCGTGTGTCGTGCTTGGCGCGCCGTTTCTTATACAACGCCTCGCCTGTGGCAAGACATCCTCATCAACGTCTGTGACGGGCGCTACTCGAACGAACTCCGCAGGGATGTGCTGCCAGTGCTACGTATGTGGCTGGCGCACTCCGGCAATCTCCCTCTCAACCTACTCGTGCTGTGCCAAACGGAGCGGGTGCTGCCCGGCCTGATGGACTTCTTTGACATCATCGCTGCCCACGGCGCGCGATGGAAGACCGTCCACTTTCGTGTACAAAACACGCCTGTGATACACAAGCTTGTTTGCCGTGCGTTCTCCAAATGCACGTCACTGTCGACGTTCGATTTAACGGACGGGGGTCAAAGCATGTCGTTCTCTGGCGCGCGGCAGACAGATGTAGTAGAAGTCGAGCCCGTCCACTTCGACCTGTCCCTTGCCCCACTTCGTCACCTGTCGTTGTCTCTCGCCCACCTCACCATTCAGGACGTGCAGACACCTTGGGCGTCGCTCACGCGGTTGTTCTTTATGCAGGACGCGCTTTCGAGCACGACCTCCATCAACGACTACGCGGCTGTCCTCCGGCGGTGTACTTCGCTCAAAGAGTGTTGTATTACGATCGACAGTGGCTTACGGGACGCGCCGCTCGAACCGTTCACACTCCCTACTCTGGAGTATCTGCAGTTGCAAGTGCTCCGCGAAGCGGCTCACACGACCCAATTGGGGGACCTCCTGAGCGTCCTCGATGCGCCGCGGCTCAGCTCGCTTGCGATCGAGGATTCATGTCCACGGAGAGAGGTGGTGCTGTACCATAGTCAGTTGAAGACGTTCTTACAAGCGCACGCCAAGTCGCTCCGGCATTTCAGGTATGCGACGAGCTCCAAGTGGTTCACGTCAGACGACTTGATCGGGTGGATAGTCGAAACGCCGTCGCTGACCGAACTGGAGTATCATCCTGACGAAGAGTCGTCTCCCAAGTTGCTATTGGAGGCACTGACGCCGCGCGTGCAGCCTGGGGAAGACGCCTTGGAATGCCTGTTGCCGTGTTTGGAGCGGTTCTTCGTGTACTGGGACACGACGGAGACGGTGTCGATGGTGGGGGACATGATCGAGAAGCGGTATGCGTTAGCGGAGCGGGGGATCGCGCTGTTCAAGCATATCTCGTGCAAGCCAGTGAGGCTCAACATGGGGTACGAGTGCATGCCGCCGCATCTACTGGTGCAAAACTTGGCTACGCGGCTGGAACCGTTGTGCTTAAAGTGTGGGTTGCAAGTGGACTGGGAGGCGTGTAGATACGACGTGGAGCTTTTCTACCATTGAAAGATTGATGCGCGGTGTTTGATGTACTACTACCACTACATGGTATACCCAGGAGACGAATGTTGTACGAATGACATATTGACGTCATACGGTGCACATGAACGCCCCGACGAAGCAGAGCCACGCGGGCAGGTCGGTCGTGAGCGTCCTGATTGTGTGGAGTTCGAGCCAGCGCAGGAGTTCGCGCCTCGCATCCGATGCAGCACCATGCACGAGTCGTCTGAGGCACTTCCGGAACTGTTCGTCCGCATGACGGGGATATCAACGTTTCGACCTATTTTTTCATTCTTTCAATACTATTATGGTATCGGCGAACGACGTACGGGCGAGGAGAACGCGAAATGTGCGATGGTCAAGCAGGCGCCGCACGTATACAAGAGGCGCGCTCTGACGAATTCGCCACGGAAGTTGTACAGAGACGCGGCGGCGTTTTTGGCCCCGACGGCAGATGCGACGCTGAGGATGAGGGTACCTGCGAGGCTGGGTCTGAACCAGCGGTTGAACCAGGCGGAGAGGTGCCCGTTGATACTCAGGCTCTGGTCTGGGAGCGCGAGCCAGGGGAGGAGGTATTGGTATTCGGCGAGTGCGAGTGCGAGAGTAGCGGTGGAAGAGAGTACGGGGGCAAGCCGGACGAGTCGGACGAGCAGAGGCGAGCGGATGAGAGACATAGGAAACGCTACCGTGATCATCGAATCGAACAATGCGGTATTCATATTCGAATAAGCGCTAACAATGTGTTCTTTTTTTTTCTATCAACCGACGATGTTACCCGGCGCCGACGGACCAAATGCGATGCAATTGCATTTTCGATCCGTATGTAATGCTACTTGCTGTAAAATCCACTTTTGTATTTCGACTCGGACTCTACTGACACTCCCTCAACGAAACTTCCTCGCAAAACTGAATCATGACCAAACTGTCCGCAGCGACCCGAGCAAGAGTGCGCCAAACGGCTGCTGGAGACAAGCGACAAACCAGAGTGCTTGCGTAGTCTTGTCTGGCGCACAGGCACCCGACCCACAGAGCGAGCACTGTTGGTCCACCAGAGGGCGGATCCATGGATGGATGAGGCAGAGAGATATCTGATTTCAGTCAACTCGTCTGTCGACTGGGTCTCCACGTTCCCCAAGGGCGGCGCCATCGCACGGTACACACGGAACCTCCTCGCCGGATCTGCAGCTGAGATACGATTAAGTTTGGTGACAGAACATGCAATGCCGCCGACTTGACTCGATGCAAACGATGGAGACCGGGGTGATACAGTGATCTGAGCCTGTAGGTAGCATCACCACGAGCGAGACGTCGGGTAAGGATGAACGGAGCTCCCTAACTATAGTGTCCGTCTCGACTGCCTTGATCGATCGTAGAATGTGTGACGGTATGAGTTCATTGTATACCTTGAGATCCACGAGCAAGCGACTGTTGTAGATGCCTACTTGACCAGTCCAAGTGAGAATCATGACATCGCCTGATCCTGTTAGGACGTGTTCAAGCAGTCGTCGGACCGACAGCCCAATCACCCTCGCCATATATGACAGGGATGGCGATATTGAAGACGCCCAGGGGCAAGTACGCAGTGTCTTCCGTTCGTATCGTTTGGTGCATCGGAGCCACATTAACGCGGGTGAAGAAGATATCTTCGCTCTTTGGACCACCAGCCCAGGTCTCTTTTTCGTCCCGCGTATCAGGAGGAAGACGCTCGTCGTTCCAGAAGCAGCGAGTCCCTTCTGAATACGCTGAACCTTCTGTCTTTCTGTTTCTTTCTGCGCAGTCGTCTGTTTTTCGCTCGCCAGTTGAACATGAAGTGGTGGTGCCATAACTAGTTCCGCAGATAAACATGGTCAAATATGCACTTAGTAACTGTTAGTTAGTTCACTTGTGGGTTGGGTCACTTCCAAGTTCTGTGTCACTGAGGTCGATGTTGCCAACGCTAGTTTGGACCCACTTCAATTCATCACTCACTCTCAACAAAACCCACCAGTATTCTTGCAACTTGATTTCGCAAGCTTTCTTCCAAAAAGAAGTGTATCCGTGGCACAACCTGCTTGTGGATTCCGCTTTTGGCACAAGGCTTGCTGTAACCTGCTTAGTAGGCCAGTGACTCTGGTATAATCGCTTTCCACGACCAAATAGACGTTATCTCATTATTCTCAGATCAGCAACCCTGCTGGGCCATTGGCCATTATGAGCTCTCCACCTCCCCAGTCTCAGACCATCCTCTTGCCCTTCAACCTTGGTCCAGCCTCCGGCTTTGATCGAACTCTCTTCCCACTATCGTCGTATAAAAAAAGAGACAGCCTTGGCCGCAGTGATTATTATCCAGACGCAACTCTGGATGAAATGGTTAAGATCACGAACATCGGTGCCAATCCCGAGCAGTTGCGAAAATTCGTTAAAACCACGAGGGCTACATACGACCAGTAAGTCGATACCAAGTCATCCTTATATCAACCGCTTGCTTCTCATGAATGACATATCGATGACAGGCTAATCCTGTGGAAAGCGGAGCTTGAGCTACGCCTCAAAATCTGGAACATTGCTAATCAGAGTCCCGAGGTTGAATTGCTCGATGCTTTGAGCAAATCTGTTTCCTGTGCAACGAAGGTAGTTGTCTTTTTATTTATGATACATCACCTTCGCGATGAAATATCCTTCCAGAGCCGATCTGACGAAACAGTGAGGGCCATAGGTAGAGAATTGTTAGTATCAGCCCCGGGTGAAAAAGACGTGCAACCTGCGGAAGGTACGCTCGCAAAAACTGAGATGCGTGTATAACTTACAATATCGTCTGTTTCAGATGATCCATCCCTGAATATGGATATAGCGGGAATAGCAGTCAGGCTTGATCGACCCCTGGACGACACTACAAGCCAACAATTAATAAATGCAGCAAACACCATTTTCTATCACTCTGGCACTTTCAAAGGCGATGAAGCTGCTTCTTACCAGAAGTTTGCGATAAGTCCTGCGATCCCTAGTAATGACCTGTACCTTGCAGAAGTGAGCAGCGCTCTCGACGAATACTACCTGGCTTCGGAAAGAAGAGTCCTTGGCCGCAACGATTATTATCTAGACGCAACTCTAGATGAAATGCTTAAGATCACAAGCATTGCCAATCCCGAGCACTGGCAGAGAGTATTCTGCCACGAAGGCCAGATACGATCAGTAAGTCGTCAAGTCGCCTCTTATATCAACCCCTTGCATATCATGCACGACAGGCTAATCCTGTGCAAAGCGGTGCTTGAGAAACGCCCCAAAACCTGGAACCTGTTTAAAATGGTTGTTAATTATTGCGCCGTTCGATTATTCGTCGCTTTGAGCAAAGGTCTTTACTGTCTAACGAAGGTAGTTGTCTTTTTGTTGACGGTCACCCTCTATCCGAGACCATTGTCCTGACTTCCGAGGTATGCCAGAAAGAACTAGTCGAATCGCAGTCGGATAGCAATGTTGACTTACTGGAGGTACAAGTTCGTTTCTGTTCCTGTCGAAATGTGTCATCATAAGGCGCAGGTCGAGGTCCCACCCACAACGCTCACGGCTGATGATCAGTTCGACTATGACAAGGTTTGTGATCAATTCATATCCACTTTTCTACCGTCCTGACGCTAGAAGGCATCCTCGCTGGAATCAAAGTCGGACAACAATGTTGACATACTGGAGGTACAAGTTCGTTCTGTTCCTGTTCGAACTTCGAAACATGTCCTCATAAGGCACAGGTCGAGGTCCCACCCACGACGCTCACGGCTGATGATCAGTTCAACTATGACGAGGCTTGTGATTATTTCATTTCAACTTTGCTGCCGTCCTGACGCTTCGGAAGGCACCCTCGCCGGCGCCATCCATTCATCATGGGGATCAGGTACCACCGCCTGTCTCATCCCACTCCACATCGCAGCCTCCAGTCAACCTCATGAACTCTATCCCAGAGATACATTCGGAGAAGCATAACGACAGTGCACCGCCGTCTCGATTGCATTGGATTTTAGGATGGTGGAAGAAGAGCATCAGAGAAACTGTAGTCCCTGGGTCTCGTCACCTTGCCGGCATTCAATCTAGCTCAGCAGAGAACGCGAACGCCTCGAACAGGGCATTTTCGACAATGGCCGAAGGTCGCGGTATACCAGTGAGTGCTCCTCGAAAGGCTAATGGATGTGCCTTGTCTAAACCATCATTTTAGCGAACGGTCAGAAGAGTTGCGGAACAGGTAGGTGTTCGAAGTTGTTCATTGGACCATCGTTTATCCTCACAGAAGAAGAAGAAGAAGAGGAAGAGGAAGAACGCCAGACCTCGTGCAGATAGAGATCGCGACCGTGGCACCAACACTGGAGCTAATCCAGGGCCATCGAGCGAGGTAGCTCTTCCGTCAGATGTGCATGGAGACCATGGCTGTGGTAATACCACTGGACGTCCTCCGGATCCGAAACGATTAAGCAAGGTAAGTCTGTCGGCGGTTACATCATAGAAACTCACGTCGTATAAGCCACAAGAGGGAAAAGATGCAGTTCGATCCTCAACTAGGAGGATTCGTTTGATCGTGCGTGTGCTTTCTTTGAACATTCATTGCGAGACTTACAGCAAGCATCAGCGAGAATCTGGAAATTCTACACTTGCCATCACGTTTCCCACGTGGTTGTGTTGCTGCTCGTCGACGGAAGAGGAATGATAGGTACATTATACGACGTCTTTGTTTATTGCGTCGTACTGCGACTGTGTGGTCAACGATCGTGTCCTTGTCCTTGCTAACGTTAACTCGGGTGCTGCAGGAGCCGTCCGTGATTGTGCTCTCGCTCAATTCGCTACAGGTGTACAGACTCGGAGGACGTTACGCCTCCAAGGAGAAACAAACTGACAAAGTTGGTGATCGCGAACAGCCGTCACTCAATTTTCAAAGTCCATTCGCCCATGATGTTGCTCCTCCTGGTCCTGTTCGAGGAAGTCCTCGCTATGCGCGGCAATCTTCGGGGAGCGGCGGGGGTGACCGTTGACACACGCTGGGAAGTGTGGGCCATGGGTCAGAACGAGTGGAAGGGAGCGCAGGTGACTGAGCCTGTGCCAACGCCCGCAGCATTTCCGTGCGCGTGCTCCCGCGGGACGAGTCGAGAGGCTTGGTCTGTGATGCCTGATCTTCCTCCTCCGCCTCGTCTTTGCTCGTAATGGTCGAGTTGACGCCCAGGTTCGGACTCTGGCGAAGCAGACCCTCAGCAAGTAGGAAGATCATCACTACAGTCGTTCCTACTCTTCCTAGTTTCCATTCCCATTCGCACCTTGTTCTTTTTCGGCTCCGCTGGCACCCTCCACCGCGTTTCCATTCCCACTGAAAACATGAACTTCAATTCAGCTCCGTTATTGCTAATCGATGAAAATCTTCCGAATGCATGTGAGGAACATTATGAAACAGGACAGTAGATATCATAATGGCGGCTTAGGTACAGCCGGAGTACCTCTAGCAACAAATAGAATTCGACGTTTCCAATGGGAAGTTATGTGAATGACTTTTTCAATGACATCTTCTTCACAGTCCACCACCCGAGAACGTAGTTTCCAACGACTGAGACTAGAACGAATCTTGTCAAATCGAGCGACAACTTCGTCCATTGTGGGTCTTTTAAGAGGATCGGACTGAATCATGTCAGCCACCAAAGGCTGCATGAAGCTGAACCCCTTCTTCGTCTATTCATTTTTGTGAGTTGGCGAATACGAGGGTTTAGGCGTGACCAACCTGAATGAAATCCTTCATTATGGCGTTGCCAATATAGAAGACATCAGTGGGGAACGGGTTACAGGGCTGGTTCGAATCCTGAAATTCAGGCACCTCCTTGTCACCGCCCCAGATTGGTGGTTCTTTGGGATCGGTCTCGGATGGGTCATACTTGCGGGAGATCCCAAAATCAATGATGTAGTACTTCGAAGGTTGTCGGGTCCGCGTGAAATATGATGCAGGGCCACTGAAATCCCTCTTCAAGTAAATCACTATGGGGTGGAAGGATTCCGGATACATAGAACTTGGATCGAGCATCAAATTTCTGTTCATACAGTCACTATACGGGATCAGCAACGGCTGGATGATTCTTTATTTTCGACAAACCGGTGAGCAACGTTGTGTTTGTGCATGAACCGTAATCCCTGGATGTGATGTCAGCTCGTGTAGAATGAGCCGGCTTTCATTCGACATACCTCAAATAATTGCCGAAAGCATTCTACGGCTTCCCCAAACGTGTCGAGTGGTGGGTCACCGTAAGGACGAAGCAGAGGCATAACTATGATGACTGTTTCGCTATCATCGGGCGAAAGGATCTCGTAGAACGGGACGCAATGATTCTCTGGATGAGAAACGAGACTCTCAGACGAAAAATACAACCCAATCTCAACCTCATAGGGATGCACCGATATGTTGATACGTTTCAAGGTGACATATTGTCCATCGGAGAGACGTGTGGCATCGATTATGTGCCCTACCTTGGTAGCGGAGGAGTGAGAAATGGCAGACCGTCAAGAATGAGCATACCTGCAGATTCCTTGAGTCCTCGTGCTCAAGCCAAACTTTTCCAGAAGTCTTCCAGGATGGAACCCAATCAGGAGCATAACGCGGGCGAAGAAGATAACCTCGATCTTTT
This sequence comes from Leccinellum luteum, assembly GCA_038091855.1. Lineage (NCBI taxonomy): Eukaryota > Fungi > Basidiomycota > Agaricomycetes > Boletales > Boletaceae > Leccinellum > Leccinellum luteum. The sequence continues at coordinate 15,557 of JBBPPG010000677.1, forward strand.
AACCACATGAAGTGGTTGGACCACCAAGTCTCTCTTTTGTCCCGCGTTTCAGGAGGGAGACGTTCGGTTGTTCCGAAGGCAGCGAGTTCCTTCTGAATACGCTGGGCCTTCTGTTTTTCTGTTTTTTTCTCCGCAGTCCGTTTTCCGCTTGCCATCGACGCCGAACGTACTGAAGTTGAACATGAAGTGGCAGACTGCCACCAGGTACCGCATGCTAAATAGAGTAAGTAGGGTAAATTCTAGTCCCATAAATAAACAAAGACAAATATGCACCCACACTGTTATCGCCGACTTCGCTGGGGCCGAAACATCAGTTCACCATTTCTGTTTCCTATCACGTATGCTAGGACAACCTGAACGAGAAGTCGAGGGATAAGTTGCCAACTTGAACGCTATTTTGGACCTACTTCATTCACTCTCAACGAAACACTCTCTTGCGGTTATAAACTTGATTTGGCAGGCTTTCTTTTTCAAAAAAAGTGTTGTTTGTGGATTCCGCATTTGGCACACAAGGCTTGCTTCGCGCAAGCCAGATGGCATATAACTCTGGCACGATTGCTTTTCAAGGCCAAACAGACCTTATCTCATTCCCATCAGTGACTCGGACCCTTGTGGGCCACTATGAGCTCTCCACATCGCCAGCTTCGGACCATCCTCTTACCCCTCAATCTTGGTCCAGCCTCCGGCTTTGATCGAACTTTCTTTCCACTATTGTCGTTTAAAAGAAACTTTGGCCACAGCGAGTATTATCTAGACGCAACTCTAGATGAAATTCTTAAGGTCCAGCATATTACCAGTGGTGTCGATCCCAAGGAGCGGCAGGCGTTTGTTGATGCCGTGAAGGCCAGATACGACCAGTAAGCCGTCAAGTCACCTTTTATACCAACCGCTTGCTTCTCATGCACGACAGGCTGGTATCGGAGAAAGAGGAGCTTGAGAATCGCTCCAAATCTTGGAAAAAATGGCTGGAAAATTATCGCGCTGTTCGATTGTTCCTCGATTCGAGTAAATCTCTTTACAATCAAACGAAGGTAGTTGTCTTTTTATTGATGCATAACCCTTGCGATGAAACATATTTCTAGAGCCGATCTGACGATATGGCAAGGACAGAACGTAGGGCTCTGGTATCAGTCCCGGCTGAAGAAGTGCAACCTGTGGAAGGTATGCTTCCCGAATTGAGATGCATGTACAGCCTGCAATGTCGTCTGTTTCAGATGATCCACCCCTAGATACAGAAATAATGGGAATAGCAGTCGGGTTTCTGGATGATACTGCAAGCCAACAGCTAAGAGATGCAGTGAACTCCACGGTCCCTTACTCTGGCCCCACGCTCGAAGGTGATGAAGCTGCTTCTGGTGAGAAGCTCGCGACGAATCCCGCGATGTCTAGTAATCACCTATACCTGCAGAAATGAACAGCATTCTTAGCCGAGAATACTTCCTGGCTTCGGAATCGCTGATCTCGCTCTCTACTACTGTCGTCGCTGAGGAAGAGACTCCCGATGTTCCCACTCCACCTATACCGTCATCATCAACAATCATCAATAATATTTCCTATAACGGTTGTATTTTCCCGGCGCACTCGCCTATCATTGGACCGACAATACAGTTCGGCGGACACGATAATAGCGGTTGTAAGTCTGATTTCTTGTGTTACGGTATGACACTGACATTCCAACTTAGCTGTAAATCATAATATCAATACTGCGAGTGACATGTCCCCCCGGTCCCCTTAAGAATCGACATCCAAGCCACATATTCATATTTACGTAACATCTTGCAGATTCTTGCTAGCAAGCAGACGTCCAGCTGAAGTAACTTACCCTATCAACCTGAGAATATATATTGCTTCATAAAGCGGATTGACGTTCATTCATCCTCGAAAGCGTTGATTTGTGGACCGAAATTGAGATCCATCGACCAGGTTCAGAGTGAGCTGAGCTCCACAACGGCCACCAGATATCGAACTTCAGAGTTTTCGATACCACCTAATGAACGGAGGTGCAGCTCGTCGGGTTGAAAGGGTAAGCTCTCAGGATCGTTCGACTAGTGCAAATTATGTGGGTGAGATGGGATTTGAAATTTGAACTGGAAACTTATTAAATCATTCCAAGGTGCCGCACTGCGGCCGAGTAAGGAACGCGCGACGCCGGAGTGCATAGACTTCGGACAAGCCAACGTAAGCGGCACTTTCTCTTTCTCTCTCGTTCCGCTACGTCCCT
>JBBPPG010000678.1:0-17761 GCA_038091855.1 Leccinellum luteum
TAACACCATGGTTCACCGCAATCAGGTCTGAGTCCGTCCAGCTTATCAGTATCTGCGAACAAAAGTTCGCGGTGGACGGGGAAAAATGTCTTTTGTTTCCCTCGAGAAAGGTTGCAGACCATTGTCGAGCTTTCATTGTTAACCGTTCCGCGCTCGATGGAACCTCAACGCAAGTGAGAATTGTTCAATACTTGATCCGTTCTGAAGATTCGTCTGCTCGAACGGGCCCATGTGTCGAGTTACATATCGTGCTCCTCCCTCCAGAGGTCTTCCAGTTCGGTAAACAGTTCTGGCAGGACACTGGTCTCGGCATCTCCTCTCGGTTCACAGATCTTTGCCTATCCCTTCTGTCCGGCCGTGACAAGGAAAATCCCTCATCGGAGTCATCACACTCATCCCTGCCAGGCACCCTTACTTCACCTCGTTCACCGCTTGGAACTTCCAATGAGCACTTCTCCATCCAACAGCCTTCATCGGGGGCCAGTCAACCCTCGAGCATACTTTTACTTTCAGACGTGTCAAGCAAGGATCAAAACACAGACCTCGAAGATCGATATAGGCGTGATTTACCTCTCAGCGATGCTCGATTTGCAAAGAAGGTCCTCCGGAGGCGTATAGCGGGTGCTCTTAATGCACAAGGCGGTCCGCAGGGACCTTGCGCTGGCGTTCAGGACGTCGAAATTGAACCAAGCAGTTACGGTGTTCAGGATGTTAACGAAGGCGATGTCTTTCTTTACCCGACAGGAATGGCCGCGATTTGGAATGCTCACCAGCTCTGCCTGCGCGCGCGGCCCGAAGCCAAGAGTGTTTCTTTCGGGTGTGTTTTTTCCCCTTTGGCAACGCCAGTTACCACAAAAAGCCTTGACCCACAGATTTCCGTACACCGACACCCTCAAAATTCTGCAGAAATGGGGACCAGGGGTCCATTTCTTCGGCCATGGACTTGATTCGGACATCGATACGCTAGAGAGTCTTCTTGCCGAAGAATACCATAAAGATCCAACGAAGCCTCCGGTTCTTGCCCTCTTTACAGAGTTTCCATCAAATCCACTTCTGCGCTCGATAGATCTCCCCCGCCTGAGGGCGCTAGCGGATAAATACGACTTTTTGTTGGTTGTTGATGACACTATTGGGAACTTCGTCAATGTCAAAGTTCTGCCGTATATAGATATCCTTGTTTCAAGCCTAACCAAATTCTTTAGTGGTTATGCGAATGTCATGGGTGGAAGGTACGCCGGACTGCGATATTTTAACGTGACTTGACGATCCTTGTTCATGCAGCCTCGTCCTTAATCCGAAAGGGCGACACTACGCAAAGTTGAAAGGTCACATGACTGCCTATGAAGATACATACTTTGGAGAAGCCGCTATTGTCATGGAACACAACTCGCGCGAATTCGTTCAGCGAGTCCGGGCTATTAACGAGAACGGCGAAGCCGCCTCCGCATTTTTACACTCGCGCTCTGCTGCCGGTGGCATCTCATCTGCTGTTATAAAGGAGGTCTTCTATCCAAAGTATACGACCCCCGCCAACTACCTGCGATGCAGACTACCCGATGGTGGGTTTGGCGGGCTGATTTCGCTCACCTTCACGTCTTTGGCTGCGTCAAAGGCCTTCCTCGATGCATTGCCTGTTCATAAGGGGCCGAGTCTCGGTACCAACTTCACCCTGGCTTGTGCATTTACAATCCTTGCACACTACACTGAACTCGAATGGGCGGCAGAGTACGGTGTTGAGGAAGGATTGGTGCGGATCAGCGTGGGCATGGAAGATAAGGAGTGGTTACTCCAGTCGTTGGAAACAGCCTTGGCGGCTGCGGAATCTGCCAAATAGGGCGCGCGTGGGTCGACGCTTGACTCCATGTTTATGCATGAAAGCCACGCATTCTTGGATTAGATACCAGTAGTCGAACTTCTTATCCTTGTAGGGATGAATGAAATGGGTTGGATAAACGGGTCGTAGATAGTATGAGTCGCCTAATGTGTTAATTGTTCGAGGCGCCTGCCGCCTACTATCGTGCTTGTAGCCAAAGCTTCACATCCAGCGATCGAACAAGGGTAACATTCAGCGTCCTCTGGATGTGGGGGGACGTTTTCTACGCTTCCCTTGACCACCATGGGCATACTGAACATTGCACACCACAAATCGATCCATCCATACAAAAGGGACAATATCGAGCGCACACGGAGAGATGAAGAAGCAACTCACAGCTAAGAGAGAAAGAGGACCGGATCGCACTCGCGAACGCAGAGGCTCTATTGTCCGTGTTGCCGGGTGAACCAGTACATGTCTTCAATTTGATTGCATTTTTTCATCCGTTCGCTCGCCGGCGTCGCCGCCCCCGCAGCCTGTCATCGTCAACCGACCATTGCAAAACATTCAGTTTGTCGTGGTCTGTGGAAAGCGTGGCAGGCCTTTCCAGAGGAACCATCCGAACCAAGTTACGCGTCTGCTGGAGACACTTTTCTGACTCAATCCTGGTAACACCTCTCATTGAACCTCTCTTTCAGGTCCACGGAGGGACGATGTCGTCAGCCGACAGGCTGCTGCTGTCCGTAATGAGGCTGTTCCAAAGGACGACATGATTCGATACACGATTCGCTAATCGTGATTGTTGACTGCGCAGATGCTCGTCGAATGTTCTCCCACGACGCCTTTAGGCTGAGCCAAGTTCTTCCGGACCAATGTCATCAGCTTGCTCATCCGAAAGACTCGAGTATACGAAAGGCGGCTCTCTGTCACGTTGCAAGTCTATTGGAAAGCTTACAGGTGAGTTTTGGGAAGATCCAAGCAATGGATCCATCCCCCTGCAAACCCGGACGAGCTACCTCGCCGCTTCTGACATTTACAACGCTCACCTTGCTCCATGCCCTCTGAGGCATCTTTTATCCATTCAATTTCATCTACCAGTGGACTGCGTGTTTCCTGTTCCAACGCCCAGGACTCGACGTGTCTGACTACCGATGATATTCGGCATGCTCTATAGCAGCTCGGACGACTGGAACAGAAGGAACAACTCGTTGAGGAGATTGGGCGACGGTATGGCAAGCACCGACGATTGGAAGGTCCTGAGATGGTGACACATTGGGATTTGGTGGTCAGTCTTTGTCCAAATCTCGAAAAGTGAGACCGCCGTGTGCGGTGGCATCTTGGAGGTCCGTCGTCGGTGTTCATGGAGGGATCATCGAGATATTGGACGATAGCTGTCTTTAGTATTGGCCAACCTGATGTACAGCACGCAAGCGTGCACTTCCTTATGCAGGTGGGGGTCAAAATCAATGACAATCATCTTGGAAAACGTCTTCGTACTGGCGGACACCACCAAGTTGGACCGCGCGACCGGAGATGCTCGACGATCTGTTGATATGCTTGCCATCTCCCTTCCAAAGCTATGGTTCCGATCCCGCCCTCCGTCTCAGTGACGCTGACGTACGTTTTAGGCGGGCAAGGAGACGATCCTACGCCAGGCTACTACCAGTCTCATCCCAAGCATACCAAAAGTCGTTTCCGCTGTGGAATACCTGCAATCCTTCGAACTACGCATGCTGAAGCTGACGGAGATGGCTTCCGGGCTGAGCGAAGCGAGCAGGAGGCTTCGTTCGGCTTGAGGGGGAATTACAGTCTACTAGTAAAGACCAAAGAAGCTACGCTGGGCCGAATACAGGCTCCCATCCGCTATGCGGAACACCGCCACTCTTAGTATCGGTCTGTCTGATTAGTCTAGTACATATGTAGTACAAAGTTCGGACAAGCGGCACAGGCGAGAGGCGGCACCGCTTCGGCGTTTCCTCTCACTTCCGAGTCCACCATGTTGCTCGTCCGCTCGTCCGAGCCCATTTCTGACAGCGCACGACCACGTCCTGTCTCCATTTCCCATTTTGGCTCCTCGCAGCTCGCTTCCCTGGAATCCGGGCGCGCGATCTCGATTGCCGGGTACAACCGTATACCGTGGCGTCTGGTCGCCGTCTGCGAGGTCTTCCCACCCACTCTCGCAGTTCACGCCATACGGTAAGGTGATCGTTACTCCAAAAGGCAAAAGCATTCAGTAGAGTAGTTATAGGTAACTACTAACCCCATACACATACCGCCGGCAACTCGAGCTCTCGTCCTCCGCCCGGCGTCCACACCTCTTAGCCCACTACCATGACCTTCCTCTCTTCACAGCGCATGGAGCAATGTCCAAAGACTCGGAGGCATAGTAATATTAATAGCTTCGACTGCGGCTTCGCATCATCGTTTGTCTGATTTTTCCTGTCAGCTTCATGAATTTAAGTTTTTTTTTTCTGGGACTATTACTTAATCTAAACGGAGGTTGACGTTGCTCGGAGTTCCACATCCCGCACACCGTGCCTGGCACGGGGAGTCCCGACCGCCGCTTTTAAATTTAGCGTATTATGAATTATATCGCTTGGACAAAAAAACTACATGAAGGTTGCACCCGGCAGGCTTGGCTCTGGAGCGCAGATAAGTGGGCTGGAAGCCTGGAACTAATTATTTGTGTTAATTATGTAGGTACTCTGAACGAAGCTGTAACTTATGTACTAATGCGGTTGTAGCAATTGGATGACAACATGATTTTGTTACTACATACACTCTTCTCTGTCGAACTTCTGCATTCGGAAGCGGGCCCGTTTGGAACTCTCACTGAGAGCCAATTCGCTTCTAGTCGCTGTCAATGATTATTACTTAAATTTGTCGAGTCCCGTTGTGTCTGCTCTGACGTTCCATTACTCAAGTTGAACCTCGAGCGCCTCAAGTCCCCAGCCCACACAAACTGCGTTCATGATAGCCACCACCGTCCCCGTTGGAAGTGACATCCTGGGGCATGCAGTCCCGCCGTTCACCCCGCATGCCATCTCTGTTTCTCTTCCGACCTGGAGGGACTTTGTCGATCACAGTACAGGAGAGAAACGCGTCAAAGATGCGATGCGCTCGGGATATCCGCGAATGTCTTTGCGACCGGATGGCCGAAAGGTACGTCGTAACACCATAGTTCACCCTAAGTAGGTCTGATTCCGTCCAGTTTGCCAGTATGTGCGAACAAAAGTTCGGGGTGAACGGGGAAAGATGTCTTTTTTTCCCCTCGAAAAAGGTTGCAGACCATTGTCGAGCTTTCATTGTTAACCATGCCGCGCTCGCTGAAACGCAAGTGAGACTTGTTCAGTACTTTGTCTGTCCCAAAGACTCGTCTCCTCGAACGGGCCCATGTGCCGAGTTGCACATCGTGCTCTTTCCTCCAGACGCCTTCCAGATTGCTAAACATTTCTGGGAGCACACTGGCCTTGGCATCTCCCCTCGGCTCACTGATCTTTGCCTATCTTTTCTACTCGGCTGTGACAAGGAAAATCCTTCATTACACTCATCCCCGCTAGGCTCCTTAATCGCATCTCATTCGTCGTTTGGAACTTCCAACGAGTACTTCTCTGTCCAACAGCCTTCATCGGGGGCCAGTCAACCCTCGAGCACAGCTTCACTTCCAGACGTGTCAAGCAATGATCAAGAACGATATGGACGTGGTTTACCTCTCAGCGATGCTCAATTTGCAAAGAGGGTCCTCCGGAGGCGTATAGCTGGTGCTCTTAACGTACAAGGCGGGCCGCAAGGGCCTTGGGCTGGAGTTCAGGACGTCAACGAAGACGATGTCTTTCTTTACCCGACAGGAATGTCCGCGATTTGGAATGCCCACCAGCTCTGCCTGCGCGCGCGGCCCGAAGCCAAGAGTGTTTCTTTCGGGTAAATTTTTCCCCCCTTGGCAACACTAGTCGCTAAAGCAGCCCTGCCCCGTAGATTTCCATACGTCGATACCCTCAAGATTCTGCAGAAATGGGGACCGGGAGTCCATTTCTTCGGTCATGGACTTGATTCAGATATCGATACGCTAGAGAGCCTCCTTGCCGAAGAATCCTCTAAAGATCCAACGAAGCCTCCGGTTCTTGCCCTCTTTACAGAGTTTCCATCAAATCCACTTCTGCGCTCGATAGATCTCCCCCGCCTGAGGGCGCTGGCGGATAAATACGACTTTTTGGTGGTCGTCGATGACACTATTGGGAGCTTCGTCAATGTCGAAGTTCTGCCGTATGCAGATATCCTTGTTTCGAGTTTAACCAAGGTTTTTAGTGGTTATGCGAATGTCATGGGTGGGAGGTACGTCGGACTGTCACATTTTAACCTGAGTTGACCACCCATGTTCATCCAGCCTCGTCTTCAACCCGAAAGGACGACACTATGCAACCTTGAAAGGCCACATGACCGACTATGAAGATACATACTTTGGAGAAGACGCTATCGTCATGGAACACAACTCGCGCGAATATGTCCAGCGTGTCCGGGATATTGACGAGAACGCCCAAGCCGTCGCCGCATTCTTACGCTCGCGCTCTGCCGCAAACGGCGTATCGTTCGCTGTTATAAAGGAGGTCTTCTATCCAAAGTATATGACTCCCGCCAACTACCTGCGATGCAGACTGCCTGATGGCGGCTTTGGTGGGGTGATTTCGCTCTCCTTCATCTCTTTGGCTGCGTCAAAGGCCTTCTTCGATGCGATGCCCTTTTATAAGGGGCCGAGTCTCGGTGCCAACTTCACCCTGGCTTGTGCATTTACGATCCTTGCTCACCCCACTGAGCTCGAATTTGCGGCAAAGTACGGCGTCGAGGAAGGATTGGTGCGGATCAGCGTGGGCATGGAAGATAAGGAGTGGTTACTCCAGTCGTTGGAAACAGCCTTGAGGGCTGCGGAATCTGCCAAAGAGGACGTTTGACTTCACGATTCCGTTCCCCCAGTTTATGCTAATCATAGCAGAACAGAATATGCATGCTACTCCGTTGTATTATGAACGCAATGTAGAATTAGTCGATACCAGTAGAAGTTCATATGGTTGTCGGAATCATGTGTTGGACAAACGTTACAGCGGTGTTATTTGGACAACATTTTATTTTGTGAAAAAACATGTGTAAATCCAAATATGGGCCGGTGTAACGTGTCGTAGATGTACATGTGCTAATCTGTACTCCCAATAACAGTGCCGCCTCAGACAAACAAAGGAAACAACCTACTTCTTTTGGATACTACTAACTTCACTTCACATCGACCGATCGAACAGGGCTAACCACTGGCACACCCTCTCTGTGTTATTTTCCAGATAATTTATATCCCCACTGGCAGACGTCGTTCCGATCTCGTCGCCCTCCGTCTTAGCGCTCGATCCGACAAGGAGATGCGGCGATCCTCTGTCAGGCTACTGCCATCATCTTACGGCTCAGCGTCATCCCCGGGCCCAGGCGTACCCAGTCCTCTGCAGCGTCCTCGCGCCTGCCGTGGAATGTCTGCAATCCTTCCACCTCCGTCAGCTTCAGCATGCAGTTGAGCGATTGGATACGCAAGACCGGCTTGTGTGTACTTTGTACCCTCGAGCTTTCCCCGCAATGCGGCGTCAGATCAACTGAAAAGGACCAAAATCGACTTCATATTGGTGATTTTGATCCAAACATTCGTAGTGTCAACCGACATGTGTGGTGTCCGAGAAACTAATATAGTCCTCTTATGCAGTCAACAAATCTGTTATCCTGCATTTCATTCATTGTCGTCGTCGTCGTCGTCGTCGGACGAGTCCTGTTGAGCCGGGGCACCACCTCCCCAGAGTCGGTTGATGAGGTTGCGCACTACACGAATAGGCATTGGCTGAGGAAGAAACGAAATCACGACAGAACTCCGAGAAAAGATTGAACCATTCCTCACAGCGACGTCTTCCTCTTCCTCTTCCTCCTCTCCTTCGTTCTCCATCGTGTCCGCTATATCATCCTGGTGGCCGCCAGGCACATGTGGCATGTCATCCATCCCACCATCCTCCGCCTCGAAGAACACCTCCACATCTTCATCCAGAAACTCTCCCGGCATCGCCCCCCGGTCCGCCAACCCTTGCAGAGGCACCCCGGCAGCACCCTCAGGTCCCTCACCTTCACGCATCATCTCGGCGCCCAACATCATCTCGTGCAACTCATCCTCCGGCATCTCCGCTATCATCTGCACGAACTCGACCACTCCACCCGGCACCTGTGCAGCGAGCCACGGGTTTCGGTCAAAGAAGGCGACGATTTGCGCGCGGGTGGCAGCGTCGGGAATCAGTCTGGCAAGATGCCTCTCTTCGGTTTGTGTGCGCCTACGCGAACGGGCGGTGCCGAGAGCGAAAGGGTCTTCGGAGCCTGCGAAGAAAGTGGCGTCGTACGTCGACTCTGCAGAATGTGGAGGGAGAGGGTCGCATGCGAGGTGCCTTCCTTGAGTGATATCGGGTGGGATGAAGGCAGTCAGTGCACGATTCTGGGGCTGAGCGTGGGTTTGTTCGAGGACGAAGACGTGGCGGTAGATGGACTGTCGCAAACCAAGGGAGGAGAAGGTGCGGAGGAACTGATCACGGATCGGACGTTTACGTTGTGTGGAAAGCACTGGCAGAACGGAGTTTGATGTGCTTGAAAGCCATGAAGCCAGAGCAGAAGACTTCCATAGTGGAGCGGAACGTTGTGCATAGAGATGAGAGAGAAGGTGAAGAATGCTTTCTTCCGGAGACAGACCGCTAAAGCATCGTCAGCTTGCAATAAGCTGATGCCAAAATGCCTGGACTTACATTCTATCCGTGTGGATTCGGAACGCATTGTGGCTTCTCACCTCTGCAGAAAGAGAAATTTCACATTTATCTGCCAAGAGTGGGACTATCGAAGGAAAATCGAGGATTGCTTGTCGAAGTGCTTCCGTGCTCTCCTCTTCGAAATCCTAACGGGAACACGATCAGAACTAGTACAACCGAGAGGCCAACAGAGAAATCATGGGTACCTCGCCATGATCCTTCTTCTCTTTCTCCTTGGCTCTTAGAACCAAAGCCCTAGCATATGACCAGCCAGGTAAGACACTCGGGTCCATATATTCGCCCAAGGCCCCAGAAAGCGTGCTTCTATAAACGGTCCACACATCCAACAACCAATCACCTAGGCCTGCCTTAACACATAAGTAGTCTAGGTGCAAGAGGACACCGTGAGGATCCGATAGAGGTTCGAGGGAGATGAGTAACCGTGCGTGTTCAAATGCCGTCCGGGGACAACCACGACGTTGGAGATCTCTAAACATAGCGTGAGCGTGCGTCCAACGGAACCTGCGAATTAGCTCACATAACTTGACGGTGGATAGCAAGGAAGAATGGTCTATTCTCCACTCGATCAAAGTCGAGTCTATTATTTCCGCTCGCGAAACTGAACGCGCCGAGGAAGGCACGCTCATAGGCATAAAGGGCTCGTGATACGTAGTCCACCGACTGACTGTACTCTGAAGAATTAGATCATGAGTGAACGGAAACAAAGGTAGGTGCTGGGACAAACCTTCACGATGTCGATAGACCTCTGCGAGCTGGAGGAGTGTGTCTGCGTGCCAAGGCATTCTCTGCAAGACACGCCATAGCGTCTCCGGGTCTACAGATATTGTGAGTAGCAATCGGCAGAGACGCATACATGCACCTACCACCGGTCATGACAGCTTGCATGAATGTCTTCGTGACACCCTTGTACCGCTTGCTGTACTCCACTGTCCACCACTTCCCAGGGCCAGCGGGGCCCTTGTTCACCTTCCTGGCCGATTCCTCGTCTGTGAGTTGCCGTGCCGATAGGCCCTCCCGTTGTTTAATCATACCCCACGAGGGATTTGGGCGTGTTAGTTGAGAGCGCTGTATCTGTGGTTGCACCCCACGACGTCTTTTACCAGGGGAAGGCGATGATGTGGCTGCCTGAGCAGCTGAAACAGCCTTAGAGCCAAAGAATTTCTTGAGTTCGGATTCTGCATCAAGATGAGAAACGGAAACAGAAAAAAGTGCGGAAAGTTTCGTTTCCCGTGCGTCAGAAGACGATCCAGGTGCGATTTGTTGAAGGTCGGGATATCTGACGAGTTACATGATGAGACGAACGAAGGATAACAGGACTGATATCACGCACTTGATTGAAAGTTCCGCAAGGGCCTTGTCCAAGTCGTCTTTCTCGCCCTTCTTCTTGTCCTTGGCTTTGGCCTTCTTCGACATAAGAGGTGCTGTCTGAGGTGGCGGGGCGGTTTGTTGCGGACCATCTTCATCCTGGGCTGGGGTCACTGCCTTCTTCTTTCTTTTCTTTGCCTTCGCACCAGGGCCATGAGAATCGTCAACCGGAGTGATTTAGTTGCTCTTACCTTCCGAGACTTGGTAGGCTGCTGAATCGTGGCATCTTCATCTTCGCTCTCTGCAGCGGCGGGCTCGTCCTCTGGAGTGAAAAGCTGGGTTCATGGTCACGATTTATACTCGTCAGTCTTCTGAGAGAGGCTTACCGCTGAAAAACCGGTCTTTGAAGGTGCGACCACCTCTTCACTGCCAGTGGGATCATGCCGATCGGTGCCAGATGGTTTGCTGCCACTGGCAAGGGCGAGGAGTTCTTCTTGCTCTCGCTGTTGGCGTTTGTTCAGTCTTGGTGCCATGCTCACCAGGGCTATCAAATCATTTGACTCTACTACTAAGTTGTATGTGAATCCGATGACAGATCGATATCTAGGCGTGGGATAATCACAAATCTGTAGAATCAGCCTGATTAAGCTCGGTCGCTAGCACCTTGCACAAGAATTTTTGCGTTTCGACAGGCCAACAGAAACGCCGATGCTCCCGAATGTGAAGCTTGCCGTCTCTTTCCGTGTTTTGGATGTGGTCGCAGTCTCTTTCTTCACCTGGACGCTTGTCCGTCTTGCTCGTACTGCGTATCGCCGCGCCAGAACCACACCTCTCAATGGGCCACCATCCAAGAATCTCGTATTGGGCTTTCCCGAGTTCTCCGTGACCCCAGACGGCCCAGAAATGTATGAATCTTGGGCCGAGGAGTATGGACCCGTATACCAAGTCCCATCAGTCCTGGGAACTGCGCGCATAGTGTTGTGCGATCCAAAAGCTATCGCCCACTTTTATGCAAAGGAGACCACAACATACATACTGACGCCACTGGGGAAGTTCGTCACCGGCATAGTGGTATGTTTTCCGCAAACCTGTAGTGTTTTTTAATACTGGATTTCGAGCATTCTGCTGTAGGTCGGTAGAAACAGTCTATTGACGACACACGGGGATGTACACAAACGGTCTGTCTATGTTTGTAACCTGTATAGTTGTTGACCGTCTGTATAGTCTGCGAAAATCTTTGACTCCTGCATTTAGTGTTACAGCGATCCGGAAACTATTGCCAATCTTCTATGACTCTGCGAACGCGGTAGGTTTGTTACTTCTGTCGATAACGATATTGATAATGAAAAAAATATAGACAAAAGCAGTTTGGGATGAACTCATCCAAGATAGTCCCGGCGGTGCAACCATCGAAGTTCAGGAATGGTACGTGGTATTTCGGGATCGTTTTTGACGCAAGCTGGATCAGATGACGCCCATACGACAAGGATGAGCCATATATCCTGCGTTCTCCATCGATATACAGAGATTTTGGATCTGAAACCGACTTCAGTCTCGACACGATTGGCATTGCCGGGTTCTCACACGACTTCGGCTCTCTCAAAGGCGAAAGATCTGTCGTTTCCGACGTTTTCGAGCAGATGAGCAATACCGAACCGTCCCCCGTCTTTAACTATCTCTTCCTTTTTGCGCATCTGTTCCCCGCGATCTTAAAACTACCGAATCCTCGAACGAGGCTGTCACAGATGTTAAATGATAGTATGGACGCTATCTCTGCTCAGATGTTTGCGAAGACAAAAAAGGAAAGGGAACAGGGTATAGAGGTGGAAGAACAGGACAAATCCATTATCGGTCTCTTGAGTGAGTGAGTTCTAGGACGGTTTTGTGATTCCAATAACCCAGTGCCATACCAGTCAAGGCGGAGAGCACCGATTCGGGACTTCATTTGTCACCAGAGGAGGTGCTTGCGCAGGTAAGCGTCGAATGTACGAAGAAAGGAAGACAATCAACATGCGTGGTGCAGATGAAAGTGCTCCTTTTTGCTGGCTACGACACAACATCAAGTAAGCGGCACCCTTCTCCTGTCCGTTTTTGCATTGACCATGCTGTTAGTCAGCCTGACCGTACGCATACAATGATCTTGTTACAATTTCTTCATTGGATTGAAATGCTCTGTCTGTAGTGGGCACTCGTCGAACTGTGCAGAGACCTGGACGCCCAGAACAAACTACGTGCAGAGCTTTCTGAGATCGACCGAGACCCGACATGGGAGCAATTGACAAACGGACTTCCGTACCTCGATGCAGTCGTGCATGAGACATTGCGATTACATCCCTTGCTGGGAGAGACGTCACGCATAGTATGTTTTTCATGCTCCTACCCAGGCCAGAACATCACCTCATCCCAACGAGTAGGCCACAGAGGACGATGTGATTCCCCTGGGCAGCCCTTTTATTTTGGCATCCTCGCTAGCCCCGATCACCCATCTTTCGATTCCCAGTGGTACAGTCGTCACGGTTCCGATTGCATGCATCAACCGTTCTAAGGCATTGTGGGGACCTGATGCCAAAGAATTCAAACCATCCTGTTGGATTCGTGAAGACGGCATTCCACCACAGGCAAAAGAAATACATGGACACAAGCACTTGTTGACGTTTGCGGATGGGCACAGGACATGCCTTGGAAAAGAGCTTACTGTCGCTGAACTCAAGGTACGTTTTATCGTCCCTTGGCAGTTGGATGATCGGATTTCAATGTTGGATGTGATCGTGCGAACCGAGATAGGCAGTTCTTTCTACCCTCATTCGCAACTTCAAGTTCGAGTTTCGCGATAGGCCCCAAACGAAGCTGGGTGTTTCTGGCGGAATTTTGCCATGTCCGAAGATATTGAGTGAAGAGGGCTCTCGGGTACCTTTACTCGTAAAGAAGGTGTCGTATCTTAAGTGTCGCGCGCGGTGGTGACTAGACGAAACGGAAAAGCGTTAGCGTCTGCGGTTTTAGTGTACGTAGATAACGGCTCGCCTCAGTCGTCGTGGCAAACGAGACTGAGGTGTCCATATCGTATGCGTATATCTACCAGCATAACTTTCCTCAAATCTGTGTAACACACGCGTTATAATCATGTGACCTACCCAGAGACAAACGATAAACGTCACGGTAAGGTTCCAAGGAGATAGTGTCGTGAAACAAGGCACCATACTAGCATAAACCCCGCGTTGTCACAACTCTGAAGGTAGGCTCAGCGACTCGCGTTCGATCTGTCACGTTGACCATTAGCACAAGTGCACTTCATATACCAGCCTGAGCGCCGTATTTCAAATGGTATCCACCGTGCGACGCTCCCTGACAATCCCAGTATGCAGTGGTTCTGACGGGTTTATCCTTTTTCGACAGGCACTTGTAGACCTTCTTTGCCGCTCTCGAGCCTCCAGAGGTCCCTGTCCGCGCAGCGCCCAAACTTATCATTGTCCTGTGTTTTTCGCCCTACGTGTCAATCTCAAAGTGAAGCCAGCCAATATAGTGATAAGTGTGCCAATGGCTCCGCGTAAGTATTTTGGCTATTCGGCGGGCATTGATCAAGCTGTCCCGAAACCCGGATGAGTTCAAACGAAACTGAGAACAGAGTTCGGGGCTTACCCAACCTATAATCAATTTTGATTTGACAATCTCAACGTCGTGGTACAGGACGCTTCGTACGCATGCTCCCCTACTTGATATTTCTCGGGTGGTAAGTGCACGCGGATAAAATGTTCAATTCTTACGGTGCAATGCTGACCCGATCGGCGTGTCGAAAACAAGCCAACTACGTGATCCTGCTAAGCAAACACGTATGCACCCGATCCGACACCGCCGTGTCCCGATGTCACAGGACGTTCAATCCCGATCTCTGGATCAGTATCAAATGGGATTCCTTGCGGGGCGAGGGAGGTTGAATTCTTCCAGGGGCATCCAAGTCCGAGTCGCCACTTGCTGACCTTTATCAACGGCCTAAGCGACATAACTCAGAAACGGTTTTGCAATTACTGAGTTCAAGGTATATGCTGCGTCACATCGGTGCTGCGCCTTGCGCCCAAGTTGCCCCCTACGCCGTTCTTGACGGAGTCTGTCGCTCAGCCCGGACCCCCCTCTCGATCTTTCCTTCCGAGTCAGGTGAGCTGTGCCGTTACATATTCGGCGCCTCGACTGGTTGCCGGGGAGCTCGCAAAAAAAGAACCCTCGTAAATCGTGATACGTGTGTAGAAACCGGATGGTTTCATCGTGTTGTCAGCTCTCTGTTTCCTTGCCAGTTGCGAGCCTGCGCAACTTTCGATTGTTGCATGCTAGTACCATGACTCATTAATTACTAACTACCAATTAACCTCAGGCCCTTTGTACTGCTTACTTCGGTTCCAATACGAGTCAACAGCACATGGCAAGCCGGGACTGAAATCCCGCCGGTGCGTAGTTTGTACAAGCGCGCTGAGCCTTCGGACGTTGTAAGGAGAGCGAGAAATAAGGGAAGTATAAGTAAAAGATGTTTGTGTATTTTGAAGTTGGTGGTAGAATGTTCGTCGGTCACATGTGGCATATTCACTGGCAGCGATCTCGGTCACGGTGACAATGCCGGCATCAAAAAGGGTCCACTCCCCACAGCTCAGGACGATCTTGCAAGCCCGGCTGAATTCATTGCGGTTTCGCAAGACTTGGATGTATTGCAACAGCCGGCGTAGGCCAGCGCACTGACATGGTGATCAAGGTAGTAATCATTGAATCATTGAATACACTGGCATGTTCACAATTGTAACATTTCACGAGTGAAATGGACTAGGAAATAGTTTCCAGGATACATTACATACATGATATACCATTTAGAACAGTACTGGTGGCCTTGTGGAAACCACAATGTCAAGTGTTTTTTGATATGTGCAAGTCTCTTCAGTTGTCGCAGAGTTTCCCACACATTTATATGTTTAACCTACTCCTCACACCTTCGATTGCCATCTGTAAAATATGATAAAATGATGAGGATCAGATGACAATGGGCGCAAGAGGCCTACAAAATTGCCCTGATCATATAACCATGTCATCAGTCTGAATATATTAATTATAAAAGTAGATGAAAAATGTTCTAGATCATGTTCAAGACGTTATCTGCAGTGTTATATGTGGTAGAATACATAGATATACATTCACCCTGAATGATCACATAGTTCAGGATCAGCTTAACCGGTACAGCCTAGGGGAAGCACAAAAGGGGTCAGGAAGAGAACATCACATAACATCATCAACTTCGTTCCTGGTGAGCTGAGCCGGTGATACGTTGTAGATATATATAAACCATCTCCAGAGACACATTATTCAGGGGCTATGATAGTCCACATGTATCAAAAATGCGGTTATGTTTTTTTTCCAGCAAATCTTTATTACCACCTTATGGAATGTTTCATGGAACAAAAAGGCAGGTGAGGGAACTGAGCCTCTCGGTCACCTCAGATGAGGCTCGCGAGCCACTGAAGAGATTCGCACAAGAGGATCCAGACACCTCACAGGCCAAAAACTTGTGACATACAGAACCAGTCTTTTAGGCCTCTATCGGTGCCGAGGAGGCACTGGCAGTGCCTTAGGGTGTGATGCTGCTGTTTTGGGAGTCGAATAAAACTTACTGTTTCAAGTGATAGTGGATCACTGTAAACTGATCCACAAACATTCCTCGAAAGGGAAGGGTAGAATTAAAATGCAAAACGACGCCATCGTACTACAGGCAGGACACTATATCAACTAGTTACATAAAAAACTGCGCAAAGTAAGAACAGTAATAAAATATTACCAGTGGTCTGGATGGACGTGTTACAATGTTCATAACAAAAAACGAAAACAAAAGCGAGAGGACGTGTGCATGTAGAGATTTTTTAAAAATAAAAGGAAAAAACATCAAACAGTCTTAGACCTTATCCAACATATGGCCTCACCAGCGATGCGCGGCCTCGGCAGGAACCCTCTGGCCGTCTCGATCTTCGTATCCGGTCCATCGGGTAGCTCGAACACAAAGTTTTTTGACTAGTACAAATAAGACGGTCTGCGCAGAGCAGCCCGAACTCAGCGACTCGGACGGAAACAAACGGTAGTTTAGTTTGAACTCGGTGACCGCAACGTTTTCCCGATGCACGTTTCGGACCGTCCCTGAACGTGAGTAGATGATGTCCGAGGATCTGGCCTTGCTCGGTATCCCGTTGTGACAGTAGTTCCTTTGGCGACGGACAGATCCTCGATCAACTGGCCACAACGCGTGCGGGCTCTGTGAGACACGGGGAACCTCTTAAAAGCCAAGGGTGGACAGAGGCTTCACTCAGTTCTTCTTCTACTTTCGATTAGGTTAGCATCCGGGTCCTTCTCTTCTATATCGTATAAGCTTCAACTCACTCCACTTTCTTTTTCTCTTTTAGAAACTACACGATCCCAACACCCCACCAATCATAATGCAATTCAACGTCGCCTTCATCGTCACCGCTCTCCTTGTTTCCGGCGCTCCAGCGATGGCGGCTACACTCAACTTCTTCACCGGTGCGGGCTGCACTGGCACGACCGTCGGCAGCAACGAAGGCTCCAATGCTGGAGATTGTATCTACCTCACAGATGGTAGCACGGCGAAGTCGATCAGTTATTCTGGTGTCCCCGATCATGTCTATTTCTTCCAGTCTGGCGGTGCCCACGATACTTGTTCCAATGGTGCGACCATGGTGCTTGGTGGTGGGTCTGGATGTGGAACTGCGCCCGACGGGTAAGCTGTCTGAGTGAACATTGATTGATGAAGTGGTGAAATAATGATGTCTCGGTTGTAGATTCAACTTCCAGAGCGTCTCGTGGGATTGAATCTCGGTGCTAGTAGCCACAGAGATAGCTGTCGCTTCCATAAATACTTCTTGATATGTAATGACTCGAGGGAGTTGTCAAGGTCAAATATTAACCGTGAATTTGGAAAATCTGCTGTAGATTGCAGCCTCAGAAATAATCCAGCATATACGATATCAGATGCATTCGTTGCATTATTACCGCTCCCGGTTACTGCAGGACTTCGAAGGCGAGGAGGCTGGAACGAGGATGAGGGCGGGAAATACACGGATGAGGGCGTGCACCGGGGGAGAGGTTGTGGAATCGCGTGTGTGCGTGCGTGCATTGCCATCGTCGCCGACGAGTCACGTCGTGGCATGCTGTCGTGATAGTCGTCGCGTCCAACGACACGTTCCGTCATCGTCATCGTGCGTTGTGGTCCTCCTCGCGTCGTCTTGCTGGCTGTTGTGCGATGGAGGGTCGGGATGGTGTGGACGAGGATGAGGCGAGGTGTACTCACCGTCGCCGTCCGTGTCGTCCCTCGCCTTCGTCCTCCTTATGTCCCCGTCCTCGCCCTCCTCACCTTGTCGTCCCTGTTGCCAGTCGGCGTCACAATTGCGTTGACGCGTCTTTCGTCGTCGTGCCGTGGTCGTTGTGATGCGTTCGTGCTGGTCTGGTGCTGGTGATGGTGCTGTTGCGTAGTGGTCGTTGCGGCATCGGCGTTTCAAATTGGCGTGCGCGTCATCGTCGTTCGAATCGGAGTGTGTCAGCGACGGCGCACACGCGCGGGGACGAATCCCAGGCATGGAGCGGCCGTCATGTGACTCACGTAGCAGTGCACGCTGCGCGAGCCACATCGGACAATGGCACGTGCGAAGACGAGGAACGGGGAGGGCGAGCGCGTCCGAGCGTGCATGCGGCGGTCATCGCGCGTTCCCGACCGAACGAGAGCGCACGACGCCGAGGTATGGAAGCGGGAGGGGCGAGACGGGCAGGTTGGTGGCGGGGG
>JBBPPG010000679.1:0-17727 GCA_038091855.1 Leccinellum luteum
TACTTTAGAGCAGACTTCTTGTCTCAGTAAGTCATGGATTTTTTAGGTTCTCATGTAGTGTAGCTAGCGTTGCCACAGCTTCAGCTCGGGCTGGTCCAGAATGAGCAACCAATGGTTGCTTAGATAGAACTATGTAGAACTGCAGCCCACCTTATTACTTGGCTAATGTTAATTATGACTGTATAGAGCTAACTCATGGCTCCCATTTCTAGCTGGCTGGAACTGCCCAGACTTTTTGTCTCAGTAAGTCATGGATTTTTTTTGTTCTTATGTAGTGTAGCTAGTGTTGCCACAGCTTCAGCTCGGGCTGGTCTGGAGTGAGCAACCAATGGTTGCTTAGACAGAACTATGTAGAACTGCAGCCCAACTTATTACTTGGCTAATATTAATTATGACTATATAGAGCTAACACATGGCTCCCATTTCTAGCCGGCTGGATCTGCCTGGTTCAGTCTAACTCAACAATCCTCAGTACTTGGAGTCAGGAGTCAGGAGTCAGGACCATGACCTCAGGCCAGCTGAGCTCCATAATGGTGAGTGCCAGTGGCCCCCTCAACTACATACAACTGAAGTCTGATTGCAGGCGACATATGGGATGTATTATGGGCTATGGGAAATGGGCATGTGGCATGTTACATGCCACCATATCACCCTCCATGCAGAGTGCTGCATTGCGGCATTGATAATCATTGGTGAGTCTTCAACTCTTCAGTTTCCCTTCATTGTGTTACTCCTCGTTCGTTCTCCATGCTGCCCCATGGATCTCACCATAGAGGCAATCATGCCACATCTGAGTCTCAGGCACCTGATGCAACAAAGATGACTCATCATGATCATAGCGCTTGTCTTCCCTTTGTCACTGTCAACCCTCTGTACCCCTCCACCAATGCTATCCCACCTCAATTGCCTTTGTCTGAGTCACCCCTCATCATAATTTCTGATCCACCTCAACAACCTAAGGCTACCACCAGGACTGGGCCGACTGGCACAGAATATGAAGAATTTGATCTCAATTTATCTGGCTCTGATACCAGCATGGCAGATCAGCCCTCACTTGAGGCTTCTGCTGAGCAAGCACCTGCTAGACAGCGTACTCATAAAGAACACATCAATGAGCCTTTAATACCAGACATGTCAACCAATCCTATCAACCAGATGACTTGTATCCATTCGACAGCGTTAACTACAGATGACATCAAGCATTACTTTTTTCGTGAAAAAGGTGCAGATACTTACTGCAAGAAGTGCAAGTATAGACCTCACTAAGCAGTTCTGTATGTGTGATACTGATTGATCTTTGTAGGGATGAATATGATGGAGATTCTAATATTTGAATCAAAAAGTTTGGGAAACCTGAGTGTGGATGGCAAACTTGTCATAACTTCTATTACAATGCAAGCATAGCTATCAGCACACTCTGAAAACACCTCAACTTGTGGCATCTTCTTGACTATGTCATTCAGGCCTGCACAAAATCATGGGCACCCTAGCTCTCAACCATTTTGCACGCATTAGACAAAGGCTATATGCCCAAATCTCTCGGGTGTTTCATTCAAGATAAGGTCAACATTACAGCACTTCCCATTCACATTACCAATGCCAATGTGAATTCCATAGATCCATGCAAACAAGCAATGATCTCGCCATTCTTGAAAGAAGTATTCCATCAATACCTGGTTGAATTCATCATGCTAACAATTAGGTCAGAGCTCTGTCTAGCCTAAATACTTTGGACTTGCTTAATACTGATTGTTCATCTACTAGGCTTTAAATATTGTCGAGAGCCTAGAGTTCCAGTGACTCCTACTCTTGATTTGGGCTGAATTACAAGACAGCAATATTTCTTGATGCACAAAGATCTGTTCAGAGATCATCGCTTCCTGGCAAGATAGTTTCGTGTTGTTGAAAGCTGAAATGGATGTAAGCATATGATCTCTGTGTTGTCTCCAAATCTCATCTTTAACCATTGAATGACTCAGATATACACTGTTGCAGAATGTGCTGGGAATAATCTCATTTACTGCTGACATCTAGGATGACAAGTCACTTCAATCATTCCTTGCATTGATGGCCCGTTGGATTGCTGGGTACAGCACAACTGGGGCCTTGGAACTCAAGTCTGCTCTTATTGGCTTTCATTGCATACATGGCAATCACACAGGTTTAGAGTTGGCCTGTGCTATTATTTATTTACTTGATTGCACTAAAGTCACCCTGAATATATGTACCAGTATTCATCTATTGCATGTTTATTACTGACTTAAGAACCACTAGCTTGGATAGATTATGCTCAACAATGTATCAAACAACAAGTCGATGATGGCAGAACTCTTGAAGTTGCTGTTGGCATATAATATCAAGTGTAATGCAAAGGATCAACACATCATGTGTTTCTCTCACATCATCAACCTTTGTACTCAAGCTGTCCTGACTGTGTTTGATAGTCCCAACAAGGAAAAGCTCAACAGCATGTATGCAGACATGTTTCAATTGAACCCAGCTAAGAGGAACAAATATGTGGCTGCTATTATGAACAAGCCAATCAGCTCTGGGTGAGACGTCATTCACACTATTCATGCTTCTGGAATACGCTGTGATGAGTTCGCTCAACTAATTGAAAGTAGAAACCAGAACAAATGATTCAAGGCCTCCTCTAGGCAAGCTATCATTGTTTCACAAATGCAGTTGCTTCATGACGTTTCAACTCAATGGGACTCAAGATTCTATATGATCAATTATTTGAGAGTATTGCACTTGGTGAGTTGATTTGATATCACACCCAACCAAATGTTAAAGTACAATCTCTATTGTCTAGCCTATTGATCAATTTCTTGTAATTCTCAAGCTAACATTTTTGCAAATTGGTAACACAGATTGGGACATATTGAAGGATTGTGAATCAATTCTGCAGGTATATGCCACTCATTGCACTCACAAATATAGCTTTGCAGCAGTGGTGGTAACTTCATTCACATTGGGGGCTGTATGGCCACTGGCAGACAACTAATCTCTAATACTAAGTTGGATTTGTAGGTGCCCCACTGTGTTTAGCATGCAATATGTCATGACTCTTTGCCACGACTGGGAAAAAAGCATTCAGAAGATGGCCTGCAGTGAGTACATTATACACAAAACACTTCACAAGTGCTGTATATGAAATCACATCAGTAGTGAACACTATTGTGCTATAAGATGTTAGTGGCATCAAGCACCATAGAAATTGTGCATAAAGTTGATAGGTGACTGGTGTGATGGAAGCCACCCAGGGAGATCATTAAGGATTGAGTATGGAACACCATGCGCATCAAGTATGTTTTGTTTTGCTACCTTTGTGGTTACTTTTTGGGACTGTACTGCATGACCAAGCTGTTTTCAATCATCTTGTATCTGAAATCCTATATGTAAGTGACAATTGAAACACAAACCAATGACAATATATTCATGTTTGATATCATATCTGACTAGTGTGTTGATGTTGGGAAGTTGAACAAAACAATAGTTGCAAGGATGTGTCTTATGACTATAGCCTGCTATACCAGTCAACTTGCATGATGCTGACATGTCTGAATTCTCACACTGCACCCCAATGTGAATAGGCATTCAAGACTTAGTTCTTTTGGACCAGGAATGACCATCACCAGGTGGACGTTATGCATAAGATATCGAACAGAGCAGTGGAGACCATTAAAAGACACATAGATAGCTATAGCAGCGTGTGGTTGGTTGTCTATGATACCAAACCTATTTCATGCGAACAGAAATGATCAGTGAATGCCATGATGCAATATTATATATCAAATAAGTTATCAATCAATGTTCAATGATCTGCAAGAACCAGGAGATTCTTCAACATTTTCAACTTGACTATTAGGGTGGAAAACTTGTTTGAGACCAAGCTCAAGAATCCTTCACTCTGTTCTATCATGTATATTGTGCATGTCTTCATCATCAGAGAGTGATAAACGATGGAGATCTTGCGAGGTATCTTGAAGATGCTCAATGAACGTTGGTCATTGTAGAAAAGACTTCAGGGCCTTGATTAATGGAGAATAAGAGAGACATCTCACCAGAACTTGCTTCTTAACAGTGTTAGCAGGTGAGTTCTTCAAATGAACTCGTTTTGTGTGGCAGACAGAGTGTTGGCAGCAAGGAACTACTGTATGCAACTAGGTGAAGCAAGTGCATTGATGTTGACAGTTGTGTAGCATTTATAGCAGACATCACATTTGAGAGGCTGGATCTGTTGGCATGGCACCACAGAGCTCAATAAGATCAAGGCCATCTTGAAGCTTATTGATTGTGAATGTGACTGTTAACAATCCCATGATGTGCATAATTACAACTTGAATATATAACAGTCAGACAGCAGGTGGTTGCCTGAGTGCAGGAATCAAGTTTGGAGTAGTATAATCAAGGTCTTCCATGTCATTGGGTGGGTCATCGGGTACATCAGTGATATTGGGTGCATCATCAGGTGTAGCATTTAAAAGTCCAGTCCTAAGACCGATGAAAAACTGTAACTGGACCAGAACTGGACCGCAAGAGACAGGAACTGATTGTCTGGTCCAGTCTGGTCTTTTTCTGGTTACAGTTTGGTCTTTTTGATTTTGAGATTTTCAAAAAATCAATCAAAACTAGTCTTAACCAGTCTTAACCGCTTAGCTGTATTAGCCCCTATGGGATAGGATATTGACCGAATTTCCCTGATTTTCGCATATTTTTACGATTTTGTCCAAGCAAGTTATGTTAATTGTACAAAATATTTTCTCCAAATTGAGTGATTACTCAGAATTGGGCATATCTCAACTGCGTGTGAATGGAATTACATAAATCTTGGTGGACATGGACACCAAGAATATCGGCTAGACTTGGTACAGCCACTGCCAAGCATGATTCACACAGTAATATATTCTCCAAAATAGGTTTCTAAGTAGTTAATCTCAAGAATTGACATGCACTTTTAAAATGGTCATATCTCGATGACCCCTGAACCGATTTACATAATAAAAATATGGGGTGGACGCCGGGAATTAGCAGCACGTTTCATACCCTTGGATGACTAGTTACAAACCGTCACTGGACTAGCAAAAACCACAAAAAGACCGATTTTGCGGTTTTTGGTTGATCTTGGTCTGGTTTTTCCAAATCAGGAAATTCCCAGCACCGGTTATGGTCTCGGTCTTGCTCAAATAAAGTAAAAGACCAGACCAGACTGGATCTTAAAACACTGATCAAATGCCTCATGTGATAGGTCCAGAGATCCAAACATGTGCATTGGTTGGATGTCATCATGACCAGTAGATCAGAAATTCATCTCATTATTGAAATAATCTTGGTCTTCCTGTCACATGAAAATGAGATTGGAAGTAATAGGAGTTTGTGACCCTGAATCCTATTGAAGAAAGAGTGAATTATTACAAACTTGTGAGGACTCAGATACCCAGTTACCATGACATGGTGAATCGAAGCAATCACCTGCAGGATTATTGGTAGCAAATCCAGGGATATCACCACTGGCATCGAAGCTTGTAATTGAAGGATTCAAGTTGATCTCTGGTAAGGCAGTGCTGATTTGATGGTGTCTCAATAGTTGTGTGGACATTGAAGCTTTCTTTGCATCCTTGAGCTCATATCTTTGCCATGTTTGTGTCATGACAAAGGTATGACCTATGACAGTCAGACTACACTTTGAGCAGCTGCATAACACAAGTTGTTCGTCCCAAGGGCATCAGTGATATAGAAAGGCTTGAACTCGAGGAAAACCATGCTTTCAATACCATTTTAATGTGTGAATATGGTGCCAATGTTAATAGAGTTGAGGTGTTTGTATTGCTACCCATTTAGCTGATTGGATTAATGGGCACGACAAGTCATGTGAGCAATATAAATGAGTAGTTTTGAATTTTGAATTTGTTGATATATAGAGTTAACAATTCTATAGATCTGAGAGCTAACACCTACAGTTGATAGGTGTTATGACTGACCTAGGTAGGGTCAGAAGTAGACCAGAAGTGCAGTACCAGAGGTTGAGGAGCAGAGGGACAAAGAGCTCCTGATCAAGAGGTTAGGTAGAGGCTTGCAGCAACTAAGTGTTCCAAGGTCGAAGGGAATGCATGCAAACACGCAAAGAAGCCAAAGGGGAATCTCGATGGGTATATTGCAAGGACTAGGCAGGTACTACATGGTAGTATCTGGTAGACTAAGATGGAGATTATCTAATCGAGAGTATACCCTTATATCCCTTCACTGTGTTGAAAACTCAGAGAAGGGACCAGACAACCATTTGGTGGCCACAGGTGATAATGAGGACATATGGGCATTCATTAATTTTGACCAGTAGATACTCTGATCGTTTGTGTATAGATAGACATAGATGCTACCTATATGACCTGTGTTACGCATTGCCAGCGTTGGCAATGGTGTGTTGAAAGCTACATTATGCAGGAAATTTTTGGCAACCGACCCCTCGTGATGGCGTGATTTTTAGCAATGCAATGACCCCCGCGTTATGCGTTAACGTTGCCTCCATACAGAAAGGTACAGTACATGCACAACGTCCGTTCCTCTAGACTGTTTCCATGTTAGAATCTCCCTGGTATCGAATACTGGGGAGTATCTCCTCACTGTGTGTGGTATACAATGCACAGCCAGATCGTTATTTTACCAGCATCTCACTGGGAGTATCTCTGGACAATCTCTCTTTACTGTGCATGGTATACCATGCACAGTTTCCCCTCCTTTGGAGTCTGGATCATTCGCATGTCAGCATCTCCCTAGTATCCATTACTGGGGAGTATCTCCACCGTCCATGGATAGCTTCTCCTCACTGCATGTGGTATACCATTCGCAGTGCTCGTGTCCTGGTGTTGAGCAGTTCATAAATAAATATTGCTATATATCCGATACGAGAGCCATCATTGGTACCTACCGACACAGAAAGCACAAAAAACAGTTACATTAGCCATGTAATATCACCTGAGTCTGTAGTATTTGACCTAAGATCATGGTAGTCACCAGTTTTGGTGTTGCACTACAAAGGCAGTTTTTTTGACCAAAAGACTAGCAGCTGCTGAGTACTGTCTGGCTATGCAATATTGGTGGCTAACTTTCAAATAATAGAAGCATGCACAGAACAAGTGTGGACCGCTTTTAGGTGATTATGTAAGCATACCTGAAGCGACCCTATTTGCTATAATATGGCAGCAATTGCCATTGTCAAATATTGACCAATCAGAACTCTTGTATCACCAGCTTTTCGCGACCATTTTGATCATATCTCATTTAGATCTGATCTGATTGATTAGATTGTTGTACCATTGAAATCAGAAAAACAGGGGCTACAACTTTTCTGGTGACACCAAAAAGAAATAATGAGTTTCCTTTTTGGGAATAAAATTTCACAGCATTGGATATAGCCCCTTTCTTGACAGGGGCATCCCCCTATGTGCCTAGGCACCCCTAAATGACAGCAATTGCCATTGGCCAATATTAACCAATCAGAACTCTCATATCATTGGCTTTTCGTGACCATTTTGATTATATCTCACTCGGATTAGATCAGATTGATTAGATTGTTGCACCATTGGAATTAGAAAAACAGGGGCTACAACTTTTCTGGTGACACCAAAAAGGAATAATGAGTTTTCTTTTTGAGAACAAATTTTCGCAGCTTTGGATGCAGCCCCTTTCTTGATAGGGGCATCTGTCCATGTGTGCCTAGGCACGAAATCACACTTAAATGATTACTTAAGCAGCTAGAAGCGCACCAAATACAGCCACTACTCCTACTACATATCTATTTTGGGAATCTCTTCAATAAATGTTTTTTCCCTCATTCCCTTGCTTTTCCCTTGCTTTAAATATTGCCTGTGTGTATATACATAGTGTATATGTCATGGTGAACTGTTCTGATCACTTAGATGAGCCTCTACATGTTGTTATGAGCTGAATATAAAAAATAGGGGAAAATCACAAAACATGCCCACATTTTTGACATCTTGAACATAGGGATCTCAAAACTACATTCCCAGATACCCTTCATATATGTCTACAGGATATCAGAAGTATGTAGAACTGGGATAAGGGTCTATGATTTTATTGCATGATCTCCTCCTGATATCTTTTTGTTCAGTGTAGTACTACAGATGACATTTATGGCTATGAAAAAATATGGGAGGCCTCACATCATCTATGGGTCTGATTTCCATCACTTCATCCAAACTATTTATGGCTTTGATAGCTTTGAAAACTTGATTTTCGAGATTTTCAATAATAGAGATACAGAAAATCACCCCATGGATATATGGTCAGGGCAGCTGTGCAGACATGTAATATACATGTGCATACAACCCTACTAACAATTTGGAGATTATCCAACCAAGGTGGAAGCCAGGAGAAGTCAAACAATCATTTTGAAAGCGTGGGAAATAAATCAAAAGCCTCGGTGACTGTGAAAGACACAATCAAAACATGCACTATGGCTTCCACATTGCATATCAAGCTATTCCAAGGGATAAAGTAAGCTCCTGTCATGTATCAGAATAGTTTAACATCTTGTTTGCATCTCCACTACCCATGATACCCTTGTTCCTTTTTTCTCCTACAGTCATTGTCTATAGTATTGAAACTTTCAACTTGTAGTGCACAGTAACACAGATTTTCGCAATTTTTGCATTCCAGTTGTACAAATCACATGGAATGTATTTGATCACTTGGACCACTCTTATATGTGTTGCAGAGCTCACAATGACATATTATGATGTTTTTTTAATGTCTCCGATGTTTTTATTTTACTTGACACACACACACAAGATTGTTTGACTTCTGCTGCATTCATGTCTGGTTAGATTGCCTCCAAATCTATGTGAGGGCTATGTCTATGTGTATATCAGAGGTTTTTAAAGTTGCCCTGACAATATATGCAATAGTTGATTTTTCAACAATGTTAATCTTTGGGTCTATTTTATATGCTTTTAAAACATTGTTTGGCTTATTTCACCTTCAATTCCCATTGGATGGTGTCCAAAGTGTTTTTAGGGTTGTACCTAGGTGTATACTGGACATCTATATAGTTGCCCTGACCATATGTACAATGGATCATTTTCTATGCCTCTATCAGTGAAAATCTCGAAAATAGTGTTTTAGAGCTATTCAGAGGGGCAATAAACTTGAAAAGGTAAGGGAACTCAAGTAACAGATGTAGTGAGGTGTCCTATGTCTTTTTGAAACCCTTCATATCATCTGTATAACTGCATTGAGCAAAAAAGTGAAAACATTGCTAGGAGGAGATGATTTCATAAAATCACAGACCCTTATCCTAGTCTTCTATGCTTCTGATATATTGTAGACATATATGAAGGGTATCTGGGAATGTAGTTTTGAAACCCCTATGTTCAAGATGTCAAAAATGCGGACATGTTTTGTGATTTTCCCCTATTTTTTATATTCAGCTCATAACAACATGTAGAGGCTCATCTAAGTGGTCAGAACAGTTCACCATGACATATACACTATGTATATACACACAGGCAATATATAAAGCAAGGAAAAAGCAAGGGAATGAGGGGAAAAACATTTATTGAAGAGATTCCCAAAATAGATATGTAGTAGGAGTAGTGGCTGTATGTGGTGCACTTCTAGCTGCTTATGTAATAATTTAAGCGTGATTTCGTGCCTAGGCACACATGGACAGATGCCCCTCCCTATCAAGAAAGGGGCTGTATCCAAAGCTGCGAAAATTTGTTTTCAAAAAGGAAACTCATTATTCCTTTTCGGTGTCACCAGAAAAGTTGTAGCCCCTGTTTTTCTGATTCCAATGGTACAACAATCTAATCAATCTGATCTAATCTGAGTGAGATATGATCAAAATGGTCACGAAAAGCCGACGATATGAGTAGTGTTTTAAAGTTCAGTTGCTGGACCGGAAAAAGACCGGCAACTGGACCGGACCGATACCGGTTGCAACCAGACCGCAGTTGCCGGTTGCACGCGCATCATAAAATTGATCAGTCTGGTTGCCTTATTTGGTGAAATTTGAAAAACTGGTCTGAAACCGGTTGCAACCGCTTCGGTATTGATACCGAGGGGATGCCCATATTTGTGAGCATCTCCCGTAATTTTCCCACATTTATACGATTTTATTTGGATTTTATATGAAGTAATCTATGTTTTCACTCGAGAAGTAGTAGAACTCGACCGATAATGCACCGATCCTTGTGATCTAAAGCTCGATATGTAGGTATACACGGACCCTAAATATAGTTCACTGCTGTCGAAGCGTGAATTGCACTGGACCACATGCGATTTACACATTGATCAACTCGACATTTGTTGTCTGACTCGAAAATGGTCATATTTCCGCCGTATGTTACCCGATTAATGTACGAATTAGCAGAAATGAACGCCCTAATTCTGTACTACCTCCGTTACAGCCACCACTAAGCACGAAAGTCACACGCAACCGAGTGCGAGACCGGTTTGTCCGCAAACTGGTCAAAACTGGTCCTGCAACTGGGTACAACCGTTCCGGACCGGTTGCCATCGGTCTCGGTTGCGGTCTGGACAAATCTCCGATGCTGTGCAACTGGTTGCGGTCCAGTCTTTTTTAAAATCCGAAAAAAACTGGACCAGACCGGACTTTAAAACACTAGATATGAGAGTTCTGATTGGTTGATATTGGCCAATGGCAATTGCTATCATTTAGAGGTGCCTAGGCACATAGGAGGATGCCCCTGTCAAGAAAGGGGCTGTATCCAATGCTGCGAAATTTTATTCCCAAAAAGGAAACTCATTATTCCTTTTTGGTGTCACAGAAAAGTTGTAGCCCCTGTTTTTCTGATTTCAATGGTGCAACAATCTAATCAATCAGATCAGATCTGAATGAGATATGATCAAAATGGTCGCGAAAAGCTGGTGATACAAGAGTTCTGATTGGTCAATATTTGACAATGGCAATTGCTGCCATATTATAGCAAATAGGGTCGCTTCAGGTATGCTTACATAATCACCTAAAAGCGGTCCACACCTGTTCTGTGCATGCTCCTATTATTTGAAAGTCAGCCACTATTATTTAAAAGCCAGACACATAGCTAATTGCCATTTAATTTGGATGTGGTAGTTGGCCTTTCCAGTGCAACATGGTATCTGGTTATTGCCCACACTGTTACGTCAAAAACTACTGACAAGGCTGTGTTACTGGTGGTGTGTCCTTGTAACCCGTCACTCCTTCGATTGTCAACCTGCATACATGGCACGTCCACGTGACCCCAGGCATTCAACTTATTGATGCTTGCCTGCACTTGTGGGCTGCTCATTTCTGGCAATGTGTCCCCACGACCTGTCTACTCAGGCTTCACGGTGCGTCCTCGCGACCTTGTGTATTTCACTCATTTAAGCTTGTCCGTGCTTGCGAGCAGCTCATTACTGGTGGTGTGTCCTCGCGACCCTGTGTATTCTGCTCATTGATGCTTGCCTGTGCTTGTGAGCAGCTTGTTACTGGTGGTGTGTCCTCGTGACCCATCAATTTCACAGTGTGTCCTTACGACCTTGTGTATTCTACTCATTGATGCTTGTCTGTGCTTGCGAGCAGCTCATTGCTGGCAGTGTGTCCTTGCAACCCGTCAACTTCGCGGTGTGTCCTCATGACCCCGTGTATTCTGCTCATCGATGCTTGCCTGTGCTTGTGAATAGCTCGTTACTGGTGGTATGTCCTCGCGACCCATCAATTTCACAATGTGTCCTTGCGATCTTGTGTATTCTACTTGTTGATGCTTGTCCATGCTTGCGAGCAGCTCATCGCTGGCAGTGTGTCCTCGCGACCCGTCAACTTCATGGTGTGTCCTCACAACCCCATGTATTCGCAGCTCGTTACTGGTGGTGTGTCCTCACAACCTGTCAATTTCACAGTGTGTCCTCGCGACCTTGTGTATTCTACTCATTGATGCTTGTCTGTGCTTGCGAGCAGCTCATTGCTGGTGATATGTCCTCGCGACCCGTCAACTTCACGGTGTGTCCTCACAACCCTGTGTATTCTGCTCATCAATGCTTGCCTGCGCTTGTGAGCAGCTCATTACTAGTGGTGTGTCCTCGCAACCTGTCAATTTCACAATGTGTCCTTGCGACCTTGTGTATTCTACTCATTGATGCTTGTCCGCGCTTGCGAGCAGCTCATTGCTGGCGCTGTGTCCTCGTGACCCGTCAACTTCATGGTGTGTCCTCACGACTCCATGTATTCTGCTCATCAATGCTTGCCTGTGCTTGTGAGCAGCTCGTTACCATAATTGCGAAATACTTCATGCGAGCCCCATTAAAACTGAAGATCATTACAATCAACAGTCTTGCTGTGTTCAATGGGAATGGTGCCTTCATCGATCCTGCCGAATACCATACAAAAACTGCGCATATCCATGTAGGTAAATTATAGTAGTGTAAACTTGATACAGAAATTGTCCGAAAATAAAGTATCGGTGTCAACTTCTACATCGTACCCAAGTTCATCACTGGATGATAATCCATCATTCCAGTCATTCAAGTTGTCATCTGAGTCCATGGAGTTATCATCACTCTCCATATCCATGTATGACTCTTCTTCCTCTCTCACCTCATCAGTGTCCATGTCATCATCACTACCAACCTCTAATCCATCACTGGCATCTTCATTCATCAGGAAGAGGTTGTGGCAATGTCCAACACCAGTCCCGTTGTGTCTGACATACATGTCCCTGTCGATGAAGCTAGCAGACTTAGTTACAGTTAAAGACAATAGATAGTTCCTTACATGTTCACATAACAAGCACTCCAATCATCAACCTCGCCTAGAGCCCGGCCGAGTGAAGGACCTGCTTTTAGCAAACTAGTCGTACGACCATCAGAAAAGGCAGGGATAAGGTGACATGTTCGAATAATGAGAGATGGATCTAGGAAACCAAAGGCGGCGGGGTCTGAGTCTGGCACAAAGCTGATTTTCGGTAAACGTGCTGATGTTGGCCCATAGCAATGACCAGGAATGATCTCATACCAACGTACCCAAAGGACTTTCATAGGTTGTATTGATAGATTACGCGAGTCTGGTCCACAATGACGAACGCGAGCATGAAATACCTGCAATACATGAGCATACCAATAAGGATGATGGCCAGGTCCAGTTTCCCATGATAACACCATGACATTGTTATGAGTATGTGGACTGATTATATCTTGCTCCCTGTGTATGTCGTATGTTGTATAATTGACTTGCATAGTTGCCATAGAGTAGAGACGATTGTCAAGGATTTTCACGCTGTTGCATTGATCATCGGTGAAGATATGGTCCTCTGCTTCAAAATCAAGATTGAGTAGACGGTATAATAGATGGTCCTTCAGCTTGTGGACAAATGACTATAGTGTGATCAGCAGCAAAGGGGCACAATGGAAGAGAGAGGCACCTTTACTGCAGGGTCCGCTTCGTGTTCCCGTAAGAAAGAGAATATGTCCATAGGATTTTTGAGTGCATCAGAGATAAAGTGGTGAAGTTCTGGGTCACAAGGAGGCAATACGTCCCCACTGCTAGTCACTACCTTTCTGCCACTGTTGACATGCTAGAAATATCATCATCTGACTTCTTGCTTTGTTATTTGCTGAATGGCATTGTTCTTGTTCGTCAGGGTGTACAGCGATTTTATATGGCGGTGAGCTAGTTCACCCTATGTGAAAATTAGACAATAATAATAATAAAATGTAAGATGTAGCATAACATACAATCTGAGTTGAGTAGGAATCTACAGTGACAAATTGCACAATTGATTTTCCATAATCTCCAATGGCATGGAATTTATAGGTCTTCAGGTTGAGTCCTTTTGCCTTCAGTGCAGAGCATTGTTTGCTCTTGAGTGGGTCTCCAGCTTGCATTCGATGCTGACAAGCCATATATTCCCTTGGAAGCTCAAATGTGTGGTATGTCTTAGCATTTTGTTGTCCAAGTTTCCGTAAAACATGACCAAGTTGCCAGCAAGCCTTGTCCGAGTAGGAAAGCGATAACTCGGTATGCATCTGGAGTTTAGCAAGCGCATGCCATTCCACGCAGCAATACAGTACGGTCGCAATTAGCCCCTGGTGGGCCTGTGGAAAAAGTCCTTCAAAGACTGGGATGGAACACTGTCGTGGCTGAGTGCAATAGTAATCTAGACCTGAAGACACTTACTTGCAAGAGGTCTTCAAAGTCGCATGCAGCTAATCTTTTCATCTCCGAGGCATTGTTTGAAAACCTACGAATAACACCACAACCAAAGGTGGGCACCTGCCGAAAGCTGAATAACATTAGATTCGGGACCATGATCAGACTGCACAACACCAACAGACATACCATCCATCCAACTCGGCAACCAGCCGTCCAGAAGGTTCTACCACATATAAGATGTGTATCAGATGAGTGAACACTGCCTTCCATGTCCCAAGCTTGAACTCATGCATTAGATCCACTATGAGCATGAGAAAATGGTTGAAGCCAAATCTCTGGAGTTTTGCAGAGAATGTGTTCTATACCCATAGCAGCATCAGAAGGAGTGTTGTAAAGAAACCAGAAAGTAGACGTACCAAAGTAGATACAAGGGACACCAAGTCAAGTAGTCGACATACAGCGACATCATCCACTGCTCTGCCTTGCTGATATATGAAGTTCCTTGCTTGCCTGACCTTATCCAGGGGATATGTCCGAAGGTTGCCAAGGCAAAATCGCATGTCACAAAGAAAGCCAGTGTCATCAAGTTTCATTTTTGGGACCAAGCATCATGGACAGAGATGTAAACTTCCATCATGAATTGTTGCCAGCAAAACTCTAGTATGTCAGTCAAAGTCAGTGATATACGTATAGAGACCACAGTATAACTTTACTTCTCGGGATAATCTGCTGAATAGATGAAGATTCTAGGATAGACCCTGCAAAAAATACCATCAGCACACTTTAACACTATACTATGTTTGTATGCATGTAGAAACTCATCGTCTAAAAGAATATCCCAAATGGCATGCATGAGTTCCTGCCGACAATGTGTTAGTAGACGTCGGATCGCTGTTTTTGTAAATTGGCCAATGGTGGTAAGAAAGTGTTGTGATTGAATCCGGTAACTGCCAGTGATATATGGATCAAGTCACAGAGTAGTCTGCCAGATGCTCGACACTCACCGAAGATATAAATGCAATATGGTGACAAGCACTGGAGGAAGGCTGGGCTCATGTGTACTTCGACACATTTCCAAAGAAAAGATAAAGCGGCCATGCTTTAGCTGTTCTGAACGTGGCCAGAGTAGTGGCATCTGACGAGAACATAATTGCTGCAATGACTTTATCGAGCTTGCAATTGGATTCATTTGGTTGCTTCTGCAAGTCATTGTGGGCTTTCAACCAAGCATCGGAAGTGTATAACTCATCAAAAACTCGTTCCTCAGTGCCATCCACTGGATGTTTCCAAAAGCGTTTGAATGGGAAGAGATGAAAATGTTTAGCAAGCGGGCCAGAGAATGCAGACTTGATCATCCCGACAAGAGGACGATATACCAAACTGCTGATCGTGAATGATTGGTGATATGATCCAGAGGGATTTAGGTCAGGGATGGGAATGTCAATATTCACATCAACTTCCCACCAACCGTCAGAAGCATGAGCTGAGTTACTACATTGAGTGTTGAGAATTGAGTTCTGAGTAGCAACCCTGAAATTTGAGAGGTCTTTCATTTGAAGTCTCCGGCAAGGAGGACATCATGAACAAGATGATCAAGCTCCTGCTGAGATTTCACGATACTTCCAGAGTACCTCCACTTCATGAGTCGGTAGATAGACATATTTGGAAAGGGCCATGGGGGAGGGGGTTGAGACTCTGTTTCTTCGGAAGGAAGGATTATTGGTTCAGGTGGTTGGTGTCTTTTGTAAGTCAAATCCGCAGGTGCAACAAATACATCAGGATCATATGATGGCCGATGGGGATACTCCCGAAGGATTCCAAAAGCATTGATAGCTGTACGGATGGTGTCATGGACATGGAGTATCACTTTTCTGACTGATGTGTTTTCTATAGAGACTGCTAATGGGGCAGGAGACTGGGGGAACTCATCATGATATTGTTTTGGCAACCGAATGGTTAGCCTTGGGGTGTGTGAATGTTCCACAGTCAGCATAGGACCTGGAGACACTGAACTTGAAGGGACCGTTGAGCTGGACAGGGTACTCGGGGATTCAGCAGTCTGCACAAGCAGCAGAGGCATCAAAGGAAGAGAGGAACTTGGAGATTGAGAGCCTGGAAGAGTGAACTCGGAGCTTTGGGATTGGGAGAGAAGAGGGGAGCTCAGAGATTGGGAAGGAATTCAGGAATTCAGGAATTGGGCAGTTGCCAGTGCTAAGTCTGGGTCGGAAGGTGCCAGTGACTTGGAAGTAGATGGGCATGACATTGCTAGACTGTCTAATTGTGTGATTGGTCTGCCGGTGCCAGTGTTAGGCTGATTTGAACAAGCAATGCAAGTTATTGAATGAGGAGCCTTCTCCGAGAGTGTAACCATGTACTACTCACAGATTTCATGCTGGGAGTATGCTTTTCTTGCATTCCCTTCATGTAGCCTGGGATCCTTATCTTTTCAAGGCGTTCTCTACGTTTTTGCATGCTTGAGTGCAGAGAGGCCTGGTAGATCTGACATGTTGCCCGACGTCAGTTGAGTGATCGTTGGTTGTTGAAAGGCAGCTTTGGGCATTTGCTGCCACAAGAGAATACGTTCATAAGTTGAAAGGTCAGGAAAAGAACCAGAATCAAGTTGCATCCAGATGTGCCAAGATTCTGTTTGAGAGAAAATTGAAGCTGAAATGCTGAAGTCCGAGTTGCACCTCGGCTGCTCAATGGGCCTGAATTCATCATAGAATTCAATGGATGAAAATATGTATTCAGCACGCTCTGAAAGTAAAATACATGCAGTGGTGGAACAATGCCAATTGTAAGAAAACAAATCACTAATATAAACTGCTACATTCTCTTGAGAGAATTGTTGACAAAGTCAGACAAGTCAAAGTCCATCTCAAATTGGGTGCCTGGGCCTATACCAGAGTCAATACCCAGATTATCTTCGCCATCAGTGTAGTTAGTGCAGTGGGGTGGTAAAAAAAGACGAAGACATGGCATGGTGGGCAAAGGAAGGTGGATCACTTGGGCCAGCAAGGGTTCCAGCCTGATCACCAGCTGCAGACTTGGCACACGGAAGTTGCACACTAGCATCATTATACAAGAGGGGTGAGAGTGCAGGAACAGGGGGGCTGGGATCCATGAAAAGTGTGCAGGCCTTGTCAGGGAAATTGATTTCAAACCAGCCAAGGGCAAATGAACGACGGAATACAGTGTTACCCAACAAGTCAATGTACGTCTTGCAAAGCCTCCCATCATGGAAAAAAGAAGCAGCAAGATAGCCTTGAATGATGGGGTGAATAGCTGGGTCCTGCCTGAGGGCAGCTAATGTGTAATCGAGAACTTGTTGGTGTTTCGATGGATCAAAAGGTTGGGTGCAACCAACAGCTGATGCATAATCAAGAACTTGGTGATATGTGGGTTGATTCTTCAAAGACTGGGTGCCATCTCCAATGGGAGGTAGCGCAACCTGTGGCACATTGTCTGAGGGTACCACCCAATCCTTCATGTCACTAGGGATGAGCACGGGTATACCCCCGGGTGTCAGCGCTGATACCCGTACCCGTACCCCGGGAAAACCCATACCCGCCACA
>JBBPPG010000680.1:0-17714 GCA_038091855.1 Leccinellum luteum
AAACGCTCGAATTCCAAGTCGTGCGGACGTCTCTTCTCCCTGGCCTCCTCAAGACTATCCGAGAGAATCGATCTCACCCCCTACCCATCCGGCTTTTCGAACTTTCTGATGTCGTATTCAAGGACATCACCAAAGAGCGCCAAGCGAGAAACGAAAAACATGCCGCCGCCGTTTGGTGTAACAAGACTGCTGGGTTCGAGGTCGTACATGGATTGCTGGACAGGGCCATGAAGATGCTAGAGGTGCCCAGGATCGGTAAAGGGGACAAGGACAAACTACGTGGTTACTACATCGTCGAAGAAGATGGTCCGTCGCGCATTTCTGTCCTGGATTGGCGAGGCTAACGCGGTTACACGCATAGATCCGGCCTACTTCCCCGGTCGTGCTGCCACGATCTACTATCGCTCACCCCCCACTGCCCAGACGACCCTCAACAACGTTGTCAAAGAGGTAGTTGTATCCAGGGATACAGTGATAGGTACTCTTGGGGTGCTGCATCCGTCCGTGTTGGCCAATTTCGAGATTAACTACCCCTGCTCTGCACTCGAGTTCAATGTAGAAGTACTCTTGAAGAAGAGGCCGTAAACGAGTGGTTTGCAGTAGAAAAAGCGTCGTAGATCCAGTATGCAAGGCTGTGTGTGTACTAATGAATGGATTCATGCTGTCAGTTGCTCCGATGAAAATCCTCAGCAAAGATATTTTAGAATGTAATGCCTAACACATCGGTGAATCCTTGCTGGCGAAATGCAGCGATTAGCAGATTAAACGTTACAGATGGATAACTGTTTCAGCGCCAGATCAGGAGACAGTGGCACCGGGTATACGATCGTTCACAATAACCCCGCGGCCCTCAGATCTTCACAAAGCCTCTGCTCCCTTGCGAAAGCCTCCCTCACTCTCCTCGCGCGCTCCGGATCCGAATGCCACGTCTCGTCACCCTGTTGATGCTCAGAATCCGCACTGTTTTCAGCAGAGAGGAGGGCTGCGTCAGATCCAGCCCCAGCGCTAGCATCAAACTCGGACGACTGATGTCGGGATAGGTAGCGTGATAGGCCAATGCGGTCGAAAAAAGACTGGCGTCGGCTTTCATCCTCGTCCGCGATCTCTGACTGTGTTCTGGTGTGGTTCCTTGAAGAGGACGAAGCATTGGTTGAATTGGAGGCCAAGATGGATCGTTCCCATCGCTTGACGCGCCAGAATCCGAGGGAAGAGGTCAAGAGTAGGAACCAACCAACGGTCATCAAGAAGAACGAAAGCCATTCTGTGGCGATCGGACCTGTGAGTAGAGCGCTAGTCCATCGACTCTGGCCTTGCTCGGGTTCGGGTTGGGTAGTGGTAGCTAGAGTTCCATTGCCGAAGAGCGCGAGGTTGTTGTAGTAATCCTCAGCTTCCTGGGTGCTGCTGAACGTGAGCCGAGTACCGTCTTCCATCATGCCTGTACCTCCATTGATGGCGTCGTCGAGTCTGGCACGGAGCGCGAAACCCCACTGGATCAGGGTGATACCGAGACCTGCACGACTCCCGAACTTGGCCGCGTGCGTGGTATGCATGACCCAAGTCAACACGAATCCAACGAATTGAAAGGTCGTGCTGACGAGTGTGTTCCAGAGAAACGCAAAGAGGGTGCCTGTGGGCAAGGAGTCGACGACTACTGAACCTTGGGTTGGTGTGCCTGAAAAGACACTGGCATCATACAGGGAAGAAGGGGGGAGGAGAACAAGGGAGGTATGGTATGGCGGCGCTGCGTCCGCCTGGGCAGCAGCATAAGAGGGGGGCGCTGTTGAGGAAGATTCTTCGGGGACGATGTAGATGCTGTCACCTACAAAGGGATGAGAAGGGGAAGGGAAAGACGCTGCAAGAGACTAACCTTCTTGTACGCGAGCGCCAGAAGTCGTGGGTTTCGCACTAACGTTGCTGAATACACCGTCGTTGTCTGATCCTCCGCCCATGATGCGGGCTCTTACAGATGATCCCAATCCACTAAGCTGTGAGACAAAGCGATTGGGCAGCAAGCGTTTTGACCAGCTGGTCTGGGTGCGATTGGGTACATCAACAGAGGCAGGTATAATTCCATTGGAGTTGCCTATGTTGTTTGGGAGCGCAAGGGCTGTCGCTGGGGGCGGGGATCCAGGCGGGGGTTGATCCCAGTCTGCGACGGGGGTGTTGAAATCGTACGTGAGGGAGCGGCCCTGATTAAACGGTGGGGACGAAGAGGGAGTGTGGAGGGGATAAAGAGGATGAGACTCGTCGAGGTCATCCTCGTCGTCAGAGTCGCCAAAGGCAGCGTCGAGTTCTGCAGAGGTGTCTGGGTCCGTGCGAGGGTTTGGGATGGGAGCATATCGAGCGGACATGGCAGTCAAAGTGCAGACTGGAAAGCACTGCCTTAAATTACCATTTCTATGTACACACACAGCAAGTAACCCATTTCTACAACATTCTGCGTGTATTCACGCTCCCAACTGAAATCCCTGCTGCCCAGGTGTCTGCGAGGGCAGCACCTCAGCGGCCGGCGTCTGAGCTGTACTCTGCACCTGGGAATATCCCCCGACAATTTCCTGCGGTCCCATACCCACGGGTAACCCAACCGGTCCACCAAACCCGCCTACCGGCCCCCCAACGCTGGCCAGACTGACCCCTCCGACAACACCCGCGTTCCCTACGCCGACACCTCCGGGCTTGGCCGCTTCCCTGACCATCCTTGTCACGCGTTCACAGCTCTCCATTCGGGCCTGCATCATTCGTTCAAACATTTCTAGTATTTGTACCGCAGGCTCCCGGCCACCGGCGCCGATAACGAATGGACCCGCGTGTGTCTGATGTGTATGCAGTGGGTGGGGGGTAGATTGTGTTTGATGAGCAGAGACAGAGACATATCGAGCTGGCGCTACCCCAGGCGTAAGAGGACCCTGATTGTGTGTGGGCAACTGGAACGAAGGGTGGGAGAGGTATGGGGATGTCACCGTCGTCGTCGCATTGATTGCTGTCGGGGGATAAAACGACGCAGTGGCGTTTGACGACATCGGCGGATGCGAGTGGATCGCACCTGGGGTCGGTGGGGGCATCGCATTCTGGTGTGAAGAGGCCGGGTTCAGATTTGAGCTCTGACGAGCACGATGTTGGGTGTGTGGATGTGGGTGCTTCGAGAGCCCCCTGCGTGCAACGGCTGAGAGCATGCTGCGCGAGGAGGAGATGCCCTCGAGTCTCAGATTGAAAGCCTTTTTGCGCTTTAACCATTTAGTCGGTGGTGAAGGAGAAGTATTATCTCCTGTCTTTCCCGAGTCCGGAGAGGACGTAGAGTGGATCTGTCCTGGAGAGTCTGAATCGTCCTCGAGCTGGGTATCGACTGAGCCATCGGAATGAAAATCGGGACTACGATGCAGGCCCATCTCGAGCTGAGCCCGGGTGCGGTATACCCACATACGCTCCTGGTGATAGAAGGCAACAAGTGACTCGAGAAGGGATATCGTGCTCTCTACTGGATGCATGCCGATGGTGGGTGGTGAGGAAGGTGGGGTTGGGAGGAGTGAAGATGAAAGGGTGTGCTGGTGGTGGGCACTGTACGGTGCCTGCTGTCCAGGATGAGATGAGAGCATGGAATGATGTTGC
Organism: Leccinellum luteum; assembly: GCA_038091855.1. Taxonomy (NCBI): domain Eukaryota; kingdom Fungi; phylum Basidiomycota; class Agaricomycetes; order Boletales; family Boletaceae; genus Leccinellum; species Leccinellum luteum. The sequence goes on from JBBPPG010000680.1 coordinate 3,607, forward strand.
GAGTGCGGGTGAATGGACGAGCTGCCTGTGTAGTGCGCAGAGAGCATCGTCGACATCGACGTTGACGAGAAACAACAGCCAACACGCGGCACCCCCGTTTGTGGGGGTCAGTGCGATAAGATTTGAACTTGCTCGTCGCCGCCAACGACGTCGATGAAGTACGTCGCGTTACTCAGCGGCGGTAAGGACAGCTGCTTCAATCTGCTCCACTGCCAGCGCAACAACCACCAGCTCGTAGCTGCAGCGACGCTCTCTCCACACTCGGGAAAGGGTACGACCCGTGCGTTCATCATTCACAATCCACCTTGGCTCACTCGTCCTCGGCGAACAGATGAACTCGATTCATACATGTACCAAACTGTCGGTCAGGATGCCATCGAGCTCGTCGCACAGGCCCTCGACGTGCCTCTATACAGACGCGTCATACAGGGAAATCCTGTAGAGCAGGCCGCAGAGTATGGCCTCAGATCTGCTGGTGGAGGTGGCATCACCGGAGACGAGACAGAGGACCTCTATGCTCTGCTCTCTAGCGTCCTAGTCTGTCTGCCACTACGTTCCTCCCTTTGTATCTGATTATCCGCATTCCAGGAACACCACCCAGACGTGCAGGCAGTCTCCGTTGGCGCCATCCTCTCAAACTACCAACGTGTACGCGTCGAACATGTGTCCGTTGTCCCAATTCCTTGTCGTTTCGATGCTCATTTCTTTCCAGTTGCCGTCGCCTCTCGCTGACCCCTCTTGCCTACCTCTGGCAACGCAATCAGACTTCTCTCCTATCTGAAATGGTATCTTCGGGTTTGGATACAATCCTTATCAAAATCGCCGGGGCTGGGCTTACTCCCTCCGATCTCGCAAGATCACTCGCGTCTGTGCAACCTAAGCTCCTATCACTCCACCAGAAATTCGGTACACACCCCTGTGGAGAGGGAGGGGAATACGAGACCTTCACGACCGACAGTCCGTTATTCAAGAGTCGCATCATCATCGAGGCGAAGGAGCTCGTGGTAGTGGACGAGAGCGACGTCGCACCTGTGGCTTATCTGCGAATCAACCGAGCACTTTTGGTCGAGAAAGAGCCTATTACAGCAGCTTGTCTCGACGTACCAGTTCCTCCCTTACTCGAGTCCCCGTTTAAAACTGTGTGCACACACGTGAAGAATTCCCTTTGTTGTGCAATGTCAGATTCGGCATCGGGATTTGGTACTTTGCACTCACGGGTCCTCCCAGAGATTGAGCCATCCGTCCGCCACGTAGGTCCATGGCTTGCTGTTGGGAACGTCTGTCTCCCAAAGTCTTATCCGTGCCCTTCGAACGTTGGAGACGAAGTCGCACAGTGCTTCGAAATACTTCAAAGTGCGTATGGGCTCGTCACCTGCAGATAATCAACAATCTTTTTCGATCAGAGTTGCTGGCCGAAAATGCACCTGCGCATTCAACGCATTCGGAGCTCCTCCCAACTTCAGCAACAATTACCCTCCTCCTTCCAGAGCTCGATGGTGCAAAGTTCTCCTCCGCCAACGCTGCCTATGCATCCTTTTTTGGTGCATCGCCGCCTGCAAGGGCTTGCGTGGGTGTTGGTGGAGCGGGCGTTGTAATGGATTGCATTGCATGGGTTGGAGAACCGAGCGGATCGCTGACTGACAAGGCGCTCGCAAAGAAGATGAAAGGCGACACGGGAACGAGAAAGGCCCTTCATGTTCAGAGCTTGAGCTATTGGGCACCTGCGAACATCGGCCCTTATTCACAAGCTATCAGCGTACGTGAATCTCGCCTTCCTTGGTGATCTCCCGCATACATTCTCTAAACGGGTTATATTCGATACACAGATACCACCTTATACATTTTTATCAGGCCAGATTGGGTTAATACCCTCTTCCTTGACGTTACCCTCACCTTCAGTCTTACCCTCGACTTCTTCCTCGGAAACATCTCCGACGTCCTCCACTCTCCCGCTCGAGATAGCCCTGACCCTACAGCATACAGCGCGAATTATTCGGGCAGCACCGAATTCTATGTTAGGTGACGGCAGCGAGGGTGGATTCGGTGGGAGCGACTCAAGCTCTGAGTCAGGCACGGACGAACTTTCGAAAACCGGAAGGGGAGAGGGCGGATGGATCCAGCTCGGACTATTTTATCTCGTTGATGTAGCGGACCTGGACCACGTCCGAAAGAACGTGGAACTGGTTGATGGGGTACGCCCACCTCATTCTTACCACGTTGATAACGCTAATCCTGCGACGATCAACGAAGCTGACACCGTCGCTCTACGCGGTCCTTTCATCCCTTCCACGCGGTGCCCGCATAGAGAAACATGTTCTGGTCCACAGCGGTAGATTTGTCATTCCTGATCCCGAATCATCTGGGGAAGAACACGGGGCAGAAGAGGAATTAGTGATGGACAAGACCCCTGAGTTTTCCCAAGGTGACCGCCTCCATCTCTTTACGCGATCGAGGCAGTTGACCCCTCTTTTGCCTCGCAACCAAACGACACAAAAAAGGGGACATAGCGGTCCAACTCCCCGAATGTGGTGGGGCCGAGGTCCGAATCCACTATGAAATATCGAGTTTTTCACCCTCTACAGAGGCCTGTGCCGTCGTCTTCGTGCGGGACTCTGGCACGCACAGCGTGCGAGAAGACATGCTCTTCGCACAAGCAACAGCAGTTCGGTTGAAAGAGATTCAAGAATTTGTGCCCTTTTTGGAGCATACGCTAGTTGCGAAAGCGTTCGTGAGCATTCAGTCGAGCGAGAGCGGGAGGCGTACGTCGAATTCTTGTCCTTGTCCCCACGGCAGCGCGCTGAAACCTCATTCCGGCACAGTTGTCATCCCCTTCTTCGAAGCGATGTTCGGGAATGAGATGCCGGCACTGACGATCGTACCTTCTCGCCACGTTGCATCGAGAGCAGGGAGCGGATGGGATTGGGGAGTCACACTGACGGCCGTATAGGAAACCTCCTGACATCCACTTCCGAAGAAAACAAGACGAAATTAGATTATTCTACACGCAGAAAAATTCAAAGACAGCGAGTATCATAAGGGGAATATTGTGGTACGGAAAACGTGTATGACAAATGCGAGCAGTATTGTTTGGTGGGTATACGGTAAAATGAAATCAAGCCTCCTCCTCTTCTTCCTTCAACATCTTCAACAACCTATGTGCAGCCCGAATCTCCTTCTCTGCTCTCGTGAGTGGCACCATTCTTGCAAATGCAGCACCCAAGAGTGTGCATATTCCACCAAATCGCAACACCCAAGCTACGCCATTCTTGCCAAAGTACGTGTTATGGTCGCCAAGATCAGGAACAGTCCCAATAGGATCAGATTCGTCAACAACTCTGAAGATGAAGCTCGCCACAACGGCAATCTGTGGTGCATATGACATCATGAACTTGGTCGAAGGAAACAAGGATACATACAATGAACTGTGGCATCACAATCGCGAGATTATGAATTCCGAGGATTGTTCCTCCTGCCACAGGCTTTGCTGCACCCCCGTTCGATAGCTCGCCAACGCCGCTTGCTTCTGGGACAGCGCTCTCATACTGTATCAGAGGGTCACGTTCATCAACAGAGCATCGTCCAGGTGCATACGAAGTGGCCGTTGTCGACGTGCATTCGGACATCTCCTTCAGGAACTGCGTTGAAGCAATCAATATCCAGAAACATCCGACAAAACAAAAGGAGATACTCACCTCCATGATGATAGCAAAGGGTACCCAGCAAGCCACACTCCAACAAATTCCGACGAGGCTGATCATGGCGACCGCCGCAGGAACCGTTGATATCCAAAACGAAGAGAACATTAGTATCGTAAAGAGCACCATAGCACCCATCCAGATGTCCCTCAGGAGGAGTGGCTTCCGAGGGAGTCGGACTGATTTTCCTGAAGCGAGAGCTTCTTCGCGCCATTGGTGAAGGTGAAGACGGAGGCGCTGAATATGTGTCTGTTCGTTGTCGCCATCTTCAGGGAGCAAGTTGGGATCGCGGCGTGACAGGAGAGGAAGAAGAGCACCCGTAACGGTGGCCACTTTGAGGGAGGCGGCGCGCGATCAGATGGGGGTAACAGAGCGCAATAAGGAAACGTACCAATACTGTAAAGAAGCATAGCAAATTCGCCCGTCCGAGTAGCTATTTCAAGGTCGGGTTCTTTACCTAGCTCGTGAGCCATGACTTGACCGACGTAAGTAGTGGAGTAGAACAGGAAGGGGAACCTGCATAGAGGTCGTATAAGGGCATGCGATCGCACAACCAAAAGAGTAACCCACCAGCCCATGAAAGCAAAGAGTTGCACAAAACAAACTTTTTTGATGGGCTTGGGAAGCGAAGTGATGGCCGAATAGATGTTCTCCAATACATCGTAAAATCTGTTGTGCCTGACATACGGATCAACATCTTGCGCAGAAGCACGAAAACATAGAGGAGCATACGTTGCTTTTCTTCTGTCAACAGTTTCCTTCTCTTCGTGGCAATAGCACGTAATCCAGACGGTAATGACGAGGAGAATAATGCTAACGACGCAAAATTTGCGAAACTGGTCACCTCCCAAGAAGTTCAAAAACGGGAACTTGGTAAGCGGTAAGAAACCTATTCCGCGTTCAACACACGTCGACCTACACGACAAAGTATAGACGCACCGAAACCATATCCAACGATGTTGCCTGCTTGGGCCATACGACTATGCCATGCATTTCCAGCGTTAAGTTGCTCAGGGGGGGCTATGTCCAAAAGGAGGTTGCGTAGAGATGCTTGCAAAGCATTGAGCGCGAAATCAAGAACATAGAAAGCAAAAACGGCAATGCCAATAGAGACATTTGAAACCTATAAGGGATGTCAATGCAAGGAAGCATGTTCATATGGACGATGACGCACTTGTTTCTGTCGCTCGGGATCCCAATCACCAGCACCTCCACCGAAGAGATCTACAAAGAACGCGGCGGCGCTCTGACAGTACGCAAGAGCACCGGTGGCGACGACGAGGGCGATGGTCGAAAGGATGACCCAATATCTTCGCCTATACTTGGAATGTGAAGAGTCAGAGATAGCGCCTGTCTCGGAGATTAGCCTCTCGCAAAAACCACGCAACATGAAAGATCAACGCACCAATTAGTGGCTGAGCGATCAAACCGCTAATGGGACCAGCAAGCCATACGAGACTCGTGACTTGCTCGGATATGCCTAGTGATAGGAGGAAAGGTGTGCCGTATCTATGTACGGGTGTCAGCCATGACTGCTCGTGGACGATGACCCAGACACGTTGCGTCGTCGAGGCTTACCCGAGCTCCACAGTCCAGGCAATTTGGGATCCTGCCATGGATATACTGAGAGTGATGAGGTTCCATGTGCTCAAAAGGCGTCGCGGGTGTTCGGGCGGGACAGTTGATTGCTTTCCGGTATCTTCCGTGCTACGATACGAGACGGCGGTCTCGGTGGAGGGTTCAGAGGCCTGTTCGAGGTGGAGACCGGAAGCAGTGCGTTGCCTGTGGCGAGCAGCAGGCCACGCAATTTGAGAAGTTGGGTCGGGGTCAGCGTCGACGTTGTACGGGATGGTCATCGGGGGGAAGGAAGAGGCTACAACAGACGGAGAGTGTCGTGCTGGTTTGGGAACATAAACGATTAAACGGAGATTGCAGTTGCCAGCTGGAATGAACCGAACAACGCGCGATGCGCTGTAAGAAATTACCCTTTTTGAACCGAACAACTCGACTTTCAGCCAGGCCCATCGGCATTCTCCGGTTACTGCTCGATCCGATACAACAGGTGAATTGTCTGGTGCTACAAATGCTGAAGACGCTATGTATATACACACAGTCCTTGCGAGCCAGTATAAAAACAGTCCCTCTAGCCACGAAAAATACACCTCAGCCCCGAATAGACGTCGTCGAGGATCCCCTTCGATGACCCCCGTGTCCCTGCTCGGGCGGTAGGGGTGGTGTGGGCTTCGACAACAGATTAAACGGTAGACGGCGCGTTATGGCAGCTGCTGCTGAAGACGAAGCACTGCGATTGCCCTTTCTCGGCGGTTCTGGCAACTGCGCATACTGCATGGAGGGACCAGAGTATAGCCCTGGCTCTTCGATTAGTTTCTCCTCATAACGAGGGCAGTCGGACGAAGATGCCCGAGAAACTATCGGGGTAGGTGGAGGGAAGGGCGGCCCGGGACGCGTACTGCTGGGGTTCGTCCCAGCTCTATTCCGAAATGCATCAACTTGTGGCTGTGTCGGAATGGGGATAGGCGATGGCGAAGTTCGTAGCTGTGCAGCAGAAAAAGATGGCCGCAGAAGCCTTCGGGGACTCGTCGTCCCTGTGACAACCAGCGATGAGATGTCATCAAATTCATCATCGTCGGCTGAGAGCCCGGCAGAACTGAAAGTAGGCCCGGCTTGGGACTTGTTGTCCGTGGAGGACGTCCCTGCGCTCCCACTTCGGTTCCGTCTCATGTACTTCTCCATTTCGTCAGCATCTCGTTCCCGCATCCGATTGACAATGGGAGATAGTGACGCTTGCGGTGGAGGGTTCAGAGACAGTGACTGTGGTGGACCAGGAGAGGGTAAGGAGAGGGTACCATTGCTGCTTGTGGATGAAACATTGTCTGGTCTCTGTGGTGGTGATTGCAAAAATTGTGGTCTAGGATGCTGAGATGCAGATGAAGATAGTGAAGATAAACTCGTCGTCACATTTGGCGCAATGCCAACGTTGTCAAAGTCACCGCTGTCCGAAGTCGTCGTCGTACGGCTCCCACCAGAACCGCTTCGCATACGTGCAGTAACACTTTCAAAGTCTTTCGGTTTGACAGGTAGATGGACGGGCCTGTCTACCACCAGTCCGCCTCCCCATTCATTTCCTCTTGCGGCAGCCTGAGCGAAAACTGTGCGTCGTGACTTCTTGTTGTTCTCGAACTGCAAACGCGCAGAATCCTGCAACGTATCTCTAGTGCTGAACCTGCCGATGGCTGTCTGAGCACTTCAGTCACGGCAAGATGATTACTCACGAGTAAGCATAATCCGAGGCAGTGAATCCATCGTTGTTACGTGCAGCAAACTGACATCCTCGTTCGATCAACAGTTGTACGATCTAGGCTGTGTAATGAGCGAAACATGGACTGAACGTCGAGTTGCCCCCTACCGGTAAATGACCCCAAGAGCTGGCACTGAGGACACAACCATTGACTTGGTCCGGCTAAGAAAACGATGAGAACTTACTAGTGAAGCGGGGTGTTGCCTTTGTTATCAGCCAAGTCGAAATCAGCGCCCAAATCACACAGCATCTAAGAACAGACGGGTGATGTAAAATAAGAAAATAGCACGCGAGGACTGAATATACGCACACGAACGAGTTCTTCGTTCCCTTTTAGAGCTGCCATGTGAAGCGCAGTCCTCCCTTGCAAGTTAGACCAATCAAGGATCCAAGGATAGCGGTCGTAGTACAGGCGGGCCATGCGTAGTGCGGCGCCCATCTGGTCAACTTGAGATGGACCGGGAACGTACGGATTTGGAGGCGGTGGCTTGAAATCGGCGAGAAGCATGAGAATGGTATTGTTCTCTGCATCCTGTTCGTTAGGGTGTAAGCCGGGAGTCGAAGCGTGGACGATGCACGAGCTACAAACTCTGCTGAGCTCTTCATCGTCATGACCAGCAGTCAGAAGAAACTCGAATGTCTCTTCGTGGCCAAGAGCAGCAGTCCACGCGAGGGACGTATGCCGCTTTGTACCGGGGTCAGGATTCCGCATGTCCGTTCTTTGTATGAGCCTCTTGACGAGAAAGAGATTGTTCTCTGTACAGGGATCAGGAGGCGTGGCGATGTGTACGAGGATACATGCCTTTCACTGCTCTTCGAAGTCTAGCGGTGGCATCTTTCTCTGCCATGGAAGGGAAGATGAGGGTAGAGAGGAAGATACGTGAAGGATAATGAAACAGTCCAAAGTCTAGACAATTGGACCTGCCACGGTAATATGTATCAATGGCGGGGTAGATCACGTGAAGTAATATTGATATAGCCAATCATGAACCGTGACTACGCCGCTACATAGCCTGCCATCATGCCAAAGGTCGTTTCCCGCTCAGCCGTTTCCTCGTCCACGGATGGTGAGCGCCTTTTTTCTTTGCCGACTTGGCAGTGTTCAGTTCATCTGTCCACTCTATCACAGCTCAGCCCACGGCATCGGCAGCAGCAGCTCTCAGGGTGTATTGTAAGTCATCGGTCCTTTCCGCGGCCTACCTCCACCCATCTGCGTTCATTCCATAGATTGTATATGCGGGGAATTCATCGTGGGTTTTGTCGCGTCCGCTATGTTTCCCCGCCGAGCATCCCTTCTCTCTTCAGCTTGTCATCGAAAAAAGTATTGCAGAGCTCCCGAAGCGTCAGACAGACGGAGCCGCGATCATACGTTCCCAAGACAGTGGTGGTATGAAAGCCGTGGTGTTCAAACTGAATGCCAACCCTGTTGAGCCTGTGCTCGTTGAAAGGTACGATGTCACACCCTCCTGACGTGAAGCGCTATGATTGCGGGGATCTCGTGTAGGTCAGGGGGCTACGAAAGGCAGTACAAGTTCTCATGTCCTCGGTGTAACCTGTTGGTCGGATATCAATCTCACCCACCGCCCGTCAAATCCGCTCCTTATCTTTATATCCTCAAAGGCGCTCTGACGCCAGTTCAAGGCCAAATTCCCAAGGACGCGTTTGATCTAGAGCATGCCGAGACATTCTTGTCCGACACTTGACATGCACTGGATGCACCGCATTCTCCCGGAAATCATCTCAATTCACTTAGTGTATTACTACTAGATGTACAACTCATGGGCGATATTTGATACATAATGGCCGTGCATCACAAACCGTGCCTAGAGTTTATAAAGATGGACGCTAGTCAGTGAACCCGAAAAAAACTCATAGAGGGTTATACGGCTCAGCTACCGTTGTAGAAAAAAAAAATCAAATAACACAAGTCAGAGACGAGTGTTTTCATATTATGAATATTAAGTGTCATCACCACCATAAATGTAGTGAAAAAGGGGTACAGAAGACACTCACAGTTGAATTACGCGTTCGAGAGGACTAAACCGAGAAAAGGATATTTACTGAAGGAAAGGATGAAGAGAGAAAATGGGAGTACAAATCGCAGTTTGTTTGCTTTTGTTTATGTTACAAGCCGATCTGTGCATACATATGCAAACAGCGTTCGGATCTATCACTCGCTCGATTTCAAATTTATGTAAATAAACTAGGTTGGCAAGTCGTGGCGGAAGACTCCAAGGGCAGATCCTTAAATTCATTCGTCCCTATCTACTGACACAAGAAATTCCGTCTGTTTGACCCCATGCTGATGCTGATCCCATCCGCCCTTCAAGCTTCAGGGAGACACCCACGTGGTCTGAAAGAACGACGAGTTTCAGCAAGATGAGGACTCGCAAACGTGAAGACCCTCACGACCAGAGCGCTGGAGTCATCATGCTGATCTGGACAACGGGAATGAGGACCCGAAATGTATGGAAAGGACTGATTCAAGTCCTGTCTGGACGAAGCAGGAAAACAAACACGTGCAGTCGAAAAGTAATATCTGACTCCCTTTGAAGGGCGTCAGAACTCCGGTGAAACAGCTAGCACATCCGTTGAACGTATATCTGCTTGGGTTGCCACCGGTTGAGATCTTGGTACTATGCATTGGCGCCAGGCTATCGCTTGTACGTTAGGAAATAGAGTGAAAGAGGACAAATCCCCATCATAACGATGATTTCTCGAAGGCGCACGCCAACACTACACTCGTCGAGATCGTGCTGACGATCCGAACTATGAACCAATTGAGAGTGTTTTTGATGGCACATTTTCAATGCGCGATATGCGAACAAAGAAATCAATCGATATCGATATTCCTGAGCGGTTTGGACCATCCACAGGAATAAAACTATGATGGTAATGAGAACCAATGCCTCAAAACTAAACGCATTGACACACGCACCTTATGGAACCCTCTTCGACTGGAAGTGGAAACTGCGATCGACGTGGCGATTTGAACCTAGGTTCCAGGACTGAATGTGCCTGGTGACGGGGGCCAACTTGTGCAGCTGGTTGTCTTCCTCCTCCTGGAATGGCATCTACAAGACGAGTGCCCAGCTGCAATGTTGCTCCTGTGAATGTCTACACCTGCTGTTATTTCCCGGAGGGACCGCCAAAGAGTATAAAGGCATCAAGCCGATTTATGCACCAACGTGGAAAGTCATACTGACAGTATGCTCATTGTCGATTACGACAAGCCAGTTGTACATCTTCAATTGAACTAGCAGGCTCCTCCCGCAAGAACAAAGCATCACCTCTCACCTGGTGCTCAAAACCACGCCAGAGTTCCGAATTACAACGCTGCCATCTGCGCCTTCACCCTCTCCTCCTCTCGCTTGGCTGCTCGTTCTTTCACCTGCTCCTGCCTCGTCGCCGCCTTCACCTTCCTCTGCCGCTTCCGCCTGCCGTTACCGCGCTTGGGGCCGTCGACGACGACGGGCTCCGCCATGCGTTGCTTTCGTTTTGCGACTTGTTCTGCGCGTTGTTTCTCACGCTTTTTGTCCCGCTTGCGAAGCGTCGCAAAGGATGCCTTGAGGAGGGAGCCGTAGGCTGCATGGAATTTTGGGAGCTCCGAAGGAATGATCTGGGATGATCGATGCGATCAATCGTGTCGTGTGAGCACCAATATTGGCGATGAGATGGTGCGTAGCGGGAGACAAACATCGAGGATAGTAAAGATCGAGATTCACAACGGACTGAAGTAGAAGGAGAAAGAAAAAATGGACTTACGTGCGTAGAGGACTTGATGTTCTTGCCGTCTGTGATGCGGATCAGACATGGGTACTCCTTCTCGCTGTTGGGGTCTGCGTCGTCCATCGTCGCGTCTTCGCCATCATGAGTCACTGGATGAGGGGTGGGGTGGTTCCGAAAGTTGGACAGTGTAAAAGAGAAAACAAACAGACGCACGCACGTCGTTTATGCGTCAGCCATACCGTCCCCTTGTCTTTCGTCGACTCGAACAACGCAGCGAGCTGTTTGAGAAACTAATACCACGTCATCGCGTCAATATCTAGGATTGTAAAATAATCGCTCACGGTAGCGTTATCGACGAGCTGCATTGACTTCAAGCCAGTAACGTGGCTGAAGTGATGAGACTTCTTTACCAGGAACCTATAACTTGAAATGACGTAATCCACTGCTCATCCTTTTCTCCGAGTCGAAGCCATCTCAGTTGCTAATAAAGTATGCTATAGCAGTGCTCATTTCGCCAGCCTCGCGTCTTCTATAGCCCTTGGCATTTTCCATCTTCACTTGCGCTCAGGCCGTGATCATCACGTCACGTACGGGGAATCTTAATCAACCACGTCTACTCTGGCAACGGAACGCACGTCACAATATCCATCAAAAGAGATCTAAGAAGGCGATATGCACCATGATTGCAATTAATCAGCTCTTTTCGGGCTAAGCACCATTAGATGGCTGTCGTCTAGCCTTATTCCGACGTTGGAGCTTAGCTGGCACATATCGGGTTTTATTAATCCTCCACTGTCACCATATGAACTTCGAGCGCAGATATCTGAGCGACTGATATATACATGCCGTCGCGCGATGCATCGGTGTTGTTTTTCTTGGTAGTGCCGCGCATGCCGTCCCCGTTGATGATGCATCCCCTTTTGAACGCGCGCTTGGCTATAAGGGGTCGGTGTTTGGGCGAAGGTGGTCCGAAGGTAGGGTAGAGTTCACATGCTATGCAAGTGCTGTAAAACGGATGCGAACAACGGATTTGCTTTCCCGAAAGGTCACACGTAGCTATACCGAAGTCATCTTTCGGTTCGTCACTTGCTTTGCTGGATTTTGCCTAGTTTCCTTCCTTTCTGGTGTTTAGCTTTAGACTAGGCACGCAACTCCATTCGAACTTGCGTGATATTAATACTCTGCATGACACATTAATTGCCCTTTATCTGGAGTACACATAGTACTAGTATGAGAAAATGGCTGTATTCGGTCTTTGGTTCATCTTCGAACTTGATTTATCTCGAGAGACAAACGTGATAAGACAAAAGACGACAAGAGCTAGTCATATTCCGAAAAAAGTACCCATGAACTAACATCAGCCCGCATGGGAGACGAGCACAATCCCACCAGGTGGAGTCGGGGACAGGGGAGCAGGGGTGGACCTACTTGATGGAACAGGACCCGGTGATGAAGACACATAGCTCGGTACGGCGTTTGGGAGCAAGTCCGGTACGGGGGTCGTGGAGGATGCAAGAGATCGTAAGGCATCTGGGAAGTGACTAGCGCGCAAAGCGTGGGTGAGATGTTGTTGAGGGGTGTCGCCGTGTACGTCGAACAAGTTGACACCAAGCAAGTTCATGTCTCTGGCCCAAGCTGCCTTGATACGGAGGGACTCGGGATCATCGTATGGGATGACTTGGCCAGTCGAAGTGGAATGAAGGAAAGGGGTCGCTGAACAACTGTCCCAGCTGCGGGTGAAACCTCCGGAGCCGTTGAAGGATCCGTCCGGATTCTGTACGAGCATGCCTTGATCTACAAGAGACCGGAACTGGATTTGGCCACTATCATCATCGGAATGAGCGCGTAAAACGGAGCGTGTAGTGAGTCTTGTAGCGTTCGAGTTTACAACGTAACCGTACGCAGGAACACCGAGGACCATTTTGCTAGGAGGAAAGCCGGCGTATCTCCAGGCGTTGTACGCAGCCACGGCATTCTGGAAAGGTTGTGAGGAGTTGCCGCAGGCGTCGGAGAGAGGAGCGTTTGGCCCGGGGGGATTCCGGGCTATGGAGGGAGAAGCCTAGTGGAATGTGAATGAAGGAAAGGGGGCAGATGGACGTACTTTCATATGTGTCGTAGTTCATAAAAGTGATCCAGTCGACGAAGTGGGAGAAAGCAGAAACGTCTGTCGTTGGTTGACCATCCGAACCAACGAAGGTGGTATCCGGCACGGCAGCGGATAAAAATGCACCTGGAGGTAGCTTTTGCTTGAGGACTTTGAGGAACTGGAGCATGTTGTCATAATCGGAGGCGCTTTCGGTGTTTCCCACTTGGCCAATTTGGCCTGGATATTCCCAATCGATGTCGATGCCATCAAGCTTGTAGCGATCGAGGGTGTAGCGAATATTGTTGGAAAAGGTTTCCCTATTCTGGGGAGTGGCGAGTGCCTCTGAAAAGTACCTGGTGGGGGAGTGCTGGTGAGGGACGGCGATTGGCAAGGGAGATGAGACGGACTTGCTGCCAGTCCAGCCACCGACGCTGAGCATGACCTTTGCTGACTTGGCGTGAGCGGGTTCAACGATACTCTCGAGCATGGCGGGGGCCCCGTCGTTATCAAAATAGAGCTGCAAGTCTTTTCCAGGGAGAGCAAAAGCAAAGATGAGGACGTCGTATAAGGAGTAATCAATGGGTCCGGAGTGTGTCCAATCTGGGAAATACGCCATGGTGAGGGGGAAATTGGGCATGCTGCGATGTAAGGAGTGTGGGTGGAAGGAGGGAAAGGCGAGAGAAAGGAGAGGTAAGAGAGCACAAACGAGGAGGAGAAGCATGGCGAAGGAGACGATGAAGAGAAAAAAAGGACATTTTTTGAAGATTTATAGGCGGATTCGATGGTGTCAGCCACTATCATAGTGTGGAGGGTGTATGAATCCGGGGAAGCGGTCCGGGAGGAACATACATGTAAATGAGTGAGCGTCATCGACGCCACGTTTCGAGAAAAAAATAATTACGTACCGTATCATCATCGCTATAAATCCGTCGAAGAGCGCGACCGAGTCAATTCAAGCTCTCCCCTTCCCCTCCGAGTTCGCCATGTCCTTGTCCTTTTCTCACTATTCCTGTCCCTCCCCACCGCCCCCAATGCCCTCCCCTGTTCTCGTCCCGACGCCTCTCCAGTCCCCGCCCCCCCTCACAAAGAAGCTATCCCGCTCCCGCCTCTCCGTCACGCATAAGAAGACGCTCAACCATGCCCTCTCCCATGATGCCTTTCATCTCCCCCCCAAGCCATTCCGCTGTGCGGCGGACGATCCACTCGAACCAGACAGTAGGGCCCCTCTCCCATCCGTGCGCACATTAAAGCGCACCCTCTCTCATCTTCCCTCTCGCTG